>BGNK01002763.1:20775-83206 GCA_003297005.1 Symbiodinium sp. clade A Y106
TTGCTCACCAACATTTCAGGCTACACAAGAAAGTCTGTAGAAGTTTCCCAACATAGCCATGAAAGCACAGCGAATTCAGATTAAATTCTGGCCAGCCAGGAAACTGTGATAAGTCTAAGCGTTCTATTACACTTCTCCGGGTAGCCAGGAACCAAATCTTCCCAACCGGCGAATGTAGCCAGGAAAATACTCTTCATTCAGCGGTCTCAGTTCAAGCCACCGAGATCTAGCTAGCCAGATCAGNAAGACACGAACCAAAACGGACCCTGGCAAGCCAGGACATCGGATGTGAATCCTCAACTTCCAGATTTTCAAAGGGCTTTTTCTCATGATCCAAGGGCCGTTTCTCATGAACTTCCTTTAAATGTCAGTGAAACTGCCGGTTGCAAAATTTCAAGGTTAAGCAAGAAAGTGCTCACATGCTGCATGTTCGTATCTGGCGATCCCTCCGTGGGGCTCGGGCTTTGGTCCCTGAGCTTCCCTGCTTCAGGCAAATCGACATGCACATGACTCGGAAGGTTGAGGCATTGGTGAGCGTTTATGTGAAGCAGGAGGCGGATGCCGCTAAAGCAGAATGGAGGCGCAGCACCAGGGAGGATATCGGCGTTGCCCGTACCTTTGTTAAGCGCCGTGCCGACGACGTGGCCGCTCGTGAACAGGCTCTGGCTGCTGGTGATGTTCCGGCAAGCGGCCGGCACCCAGCCGTGGAGGTTGACGTGCAGAGCAGCTTTGGATGGCGAAGTGGGCTTCCAGACCTCATGGCAGCCCAGCCGAGATCAAGGACATCCTGGCTCATGTCCCGCAGCCCTCGGCTTCTGCATTTTTTCGCTTTGAGATCACCGCTGTCAACTTGCGAGCGGCCATGGCCAAAATGCGGCACAAGGCCCCGGGACCAGATGGCTGGGCGGCGACTCCGCTTTTGGCACTTCCGTCTTCCTGGTGGCGAGGACATTCTAGAACTTGTTAATGATAACGAAGAAGCATTAGAACCTTCTCCTAATAGGGATGCTGTGTTTTATAAGGCTAGTAACAAAGGTTCTTGTTTTGATGGTAAGGATCATTTAGATAGATTGAAAGCGGAAAAGAAAAGAATAACTGAACGAATAGTAAGAGATCATATGTTAAGACAACGACCTTACTCATAGGGCACTCTGGGCCGCAGGGGCAGAAGGATCAACTGAAACACCAAGGCGCCCCGAAATGTATAACATCGGAACACCCCTAGAACAATTTGATAAAATGGAAGTAGACGAAGAGGCATACCTTCAAGCAGCAGGAGCACTCGCCAGCGCAGAACAAGCAAGTCAGAGCAACCGACAACAGTTAGCGGTAGCCCACCAGCAACAAATAGAGCAGCGCGATCCTTTGCCCGCGCGCAGTCACCAGAGAAGAAGGCAAGAGCAAAAGAACCATCACCACGACCAAATGTCACAATAGGCGGGTCATCGTCAAGTTCCAGCGCACAAGCCTTGCCCCCACTACAACCAACAGCAGATGACGAACAAACCGCGTCACCAACAAGAAGAGTTAAAAAAGGGAGTGTAAAAAACGGTTCGGGGCAGCCAGAAATAGAAACATTAACCTTAGCAACACCAGACAAGATAGGAATAACAAAACTGAAGAAACTGTTTGACGAAGCCAACCAGAGAGAAACAGTAACAAAAAGCACTAGAGTGTTATAACCTAACTTGCTGAAATGCTTTGCTATATGCGACTTGCCACCGCCTGCATACTAGGGTTATGCGTTATAATGTCTTTTGCTATGCTTTCCGTGTCCCATTCGTTTTCTATGGGTCGGGATTAAATACGGGTATTGGGATCAGTTCGTTCTTTTTTGGTGTCCACTGCTCTGTGGGTTCCGCTATGTTTTTGCTCTTTTCGTGTCTCCACCCGCCGATACGATCTGAAAACTCTATTAGGTTCTTGGCACGTCTTAAATGCTCCTTCCTAATTACGAAGGCATCTGTTTTAATAACACTCCATACTCCTATATGATTTTCTGTTAGCTTGGTGTAGTCGGTGTGCATTTTAAAGTTATGATGTTGTAATAATAATTCTTTGATGTATATATATCCGTTTCGTAGGGTTGCTTTATCGGTCACTGTTAAGCAATAATATTTTTTCTCCGATTCCTTGTCTATACCAACTACTCCACCGTCTGGAGTATCAACCCATTCTGTATACACACCCGAGATTCTGTTAACCTTTCCTCCGATCTTGTTTTGATAATGTAAGGCTTCCTTTAGAGTATCAATCCGAAGTTAACATTAGCTATTAGTTTCTTGATCCTAATGTCTTCAGGTGGTTTGTCAGAGAGATGTCTGTCTTCCATAATTCCGCTGTGATCTTCCTATAATCCACCTTATATACTCTGGATGGTTGCTTATAATATAGAATCTTACATTGCTTCACAAAGTGCTTTAAAAACATACCATATACTACAGTGTAGGCTTTATTGAAAAATAAACTCTTCTTGGTGGGCTTGACCAAGTAGAGAGTCAGATCGTGAAAATCAGTCACGTTACCATCGAAGGGCTTCCAGATATCAAACTCAGTGAATACCGGTATTTCGGCGATCTTGTTAAACACAGATGTGTAAGCTTTTCCGACAGCTATTTCGGTAGTCACTTCTGTGGTATAAAAGTATTTGTCATCTTTGTCTGTCTTAGGGTTATATAAATAGTAATGTTTATTATTTATTTCACCCGTTGGGGGGATGGTGCGACACTCCTTAAACGTCAATCTCGTTATAGTATGACTTGTGGGTCGGCTTGAAGAGGGCGGTGGTAAAATTAAACATTGCTTTAGACATCTTATTGTATACCTGCTCCGTTCTCACGCAGATGGAACCATCTATAGAATTATTTACCAAGTTTTGGGTCTTAACCTTGTATTTTAGGATCCCACCCTCCCCACTAGCAGTTAAATAAAGGTTCCTTATATAACACACAGGCAGAAATGAGCACCAGGGTTTGAAGGCCCCAATGGATTAAATCTTAGCCACCTGATCACACCTTCAGAAACATTCACCGTGGGACTGGCGTCGCTTGGGGCTTGGGCTTGGTCTGGGCTGATTTGGTTTGTGGAATGTGGGTCTCAGGTAGGGTTTCGGGCCAGGGCTTACCTTAGCCCCCGAAAGACCTTCATAAATGCAGGTCTTTTCAAATAACCGGGTTTTCAACCCGATAACCGGGTTTTACACATCAGGGTGCTGATTCTGGGATAAAGGGGCGTGTTTTCGAAAAGGGCCTATTTTTGAGGAGTTTAAGGGATTCGGGGGGCAACTTTGCATGCAACTCATCCGAAGTTGTGGCTTGCAGCGGCCGTTTTGCTGGGAGCAAACGCGTCGCTGGCGAGTTCAGGCCTCAGCCGGACAATAATCAGTGAAGTCGCTTGCTTGTTTCCGTGAAAGCGTGTTGGGGCAGTTGAGACTTTATGAACTCTTCGTGGGTGCTGCAGGATCATGATCAAAGCAAGGCTGCTTTTCCTCGGGGTCCAAGGTTTAGCTAGCCATGGCGAAGGTTTCTTTGAGAGGCCTTGCAGAGGCTTGGGAGGAGCAACAAAGCATCCGAAAGAAAGTGCGCGACACCGGCAGCGCTTTCTGTGGGACATCCGAAAAAATCCCACCGGTGCACGTGAAGGAAGCAATTCACAACAAAGCCGTCATACTCCCTGCCCTGAAGCTGATGGGGAGTCACGCACCCAAGCCCGGCAAGCTGTTTCAGATTTCTGAGGCTGAAGCACAGTAGCTTGGTGGCCCTACTTTCACGTTTTCACTATGTGTATATGTGTGTCGTCTGACGAATTAACACAGCTAGCGCTGATTGTGTGGTTGTTGTTTCTATTTCGAGCAGGCTCTAAAACAGCACAGGCTGGTGAAGCTTTCAAGGGATGTCAAGGGTAAAGATGCGAAGCTGGACCCCAAAACGCTGAAACGTGATGCCTGGCTCCTGAAGAAGTTTGCTGCTCTCATCAAGCGCAAGAAGCAGCGTGGCCAGAGGCCCCGCAGTGCTGATTTGCAGGAGATGTTTGATGCTTTGGGGGACACCGATGGCGACGACGATGCTTCAGAGGTGCCCTACATGTACATGCTTACATACATGCATGCTCAATTCTAGACTCTAGAAGTTTTTATACACCAATTAAAGACATGCACACACTCATGCATGCATGCATGCATGCATGCATGCATGCAAGGCATCCTGCCTACATGCATTCCTTCCTTCGCTCATTATTTCTCTCCTTCCTGTACCTGCCTACCTATGTACCTACATACGAACGTGTGTATGTGCCTGCATTCGTACACACGCATACACACACACATACCTACATACATACACGCATACATACATATTCATATATAGACGTATAAAATATTTCCATACCTGCACACACTGCATTTACACACATATAATGACATAAACCGAGTATATACTCTTGCTGCATGTATTGTAGCTGCTGTTTGACCTCTCAAACTGATTCCCACTGACAACTAATAAAGCACTCATGTAGCTGAGTCTGTCATTGGATGCAAAGCATGCTAAGCTTCGCAAATTTTGCATGCTTGGTTGGAGGCGCCGGATGACGATGACGGTGGTGACGACGGTGACGGCGGAGCTTCTCCCAGATGCCGCCGAGCTTCCACCAGAAGCACAGCAGAGAGCGCAGCAGACACGGATGATGAGGATGGAGAGGACTTTGACTTCTTTTGGGACAAAGTCAAGGACCATGTTGACGCCAGCACTTTGGTGGTGTCCGAAGAGGAGGCAATGCCGGACGATGTTCCTGCTACCCTAGTTCTGGTTGATGAGTCTCCAGTCAAGCCGTCTGCTGCCCGGAGCAGCGGGGAGCCAGTTCAGAATGAACACGATGGGTCGATGCAGCCTGAAGACAAGGGGTCGATTCAGCATGAAGACGAGGGGTCGATTCAGAATGAAGACGAGGGGTCGATTCAGAATGAAGACGGGGGGTCGATTCAGAATGAAGACGAGGGGTCGCAGCCGCATGAAGCGAAAGCTGGGCGGGATGTTGGGCGGTCCGCAGTTTCAATTGAAATCGCAGATGATGACGATGAGGCCGGGGTTCCAGTGACGGCAGGCCGTCCAGAAGCTGCCGGTGTCCCAAAGGGCACTGCAGGCAACAAGGCCTGGGAGGAGTCCGGGGTTTGCAAATGCGGCCAGAGCCCAAAAGAGTGCAAATGCGAGCGCTTGGACAATCTTCGCAAACAGATCGCAGCCACGAAGGCACAGATTGCTGCACGGAACCTCGGCATGAAACCTGCACGTGCACATGGTTCTCAATCCTGCACAGTGTTTATTGTCATATTGAATTTAAACTTGAGTATGGTCACATATGATATGTGTCGGTCACTATTTATGCGTGACTGGAGTATTATGTGCATGCACAGTGGCAAAAGGGATTCAACACAATTTCCATTCACGAGATACCTCGCTTGAGTTCGTATTGAGCCTTGCATGGGATACGTTTGCATGTTTATTGATTGATCATGCACAAGCGAAGGAAAGCTGCGAAGAACCTGCGGGCGACATGGGCCGCAAACGAGACGGCTGTGACATCCACCGAAGCAGCTACCTCGTCCAAGCCCGACCCAGTAGCTGCAACGGCCCGACCCAGAGCAGGAGCTCAGAAAGATTTAGTTTCCTGTCTTGAAACAAACAAAAGCAGCAAGCAAGCGAATCTCGTCAGGAGGATCCAAAAGCAAGCCGGCTTACATCGAGTCGACCTACCCCCTGGATGCTGATGAGACCCAAGTCCTCAGTGCAGCAGAGATGGACGAGGCAGCGAGTTCTTTGGCCACGCAGGTCGAGCACCTCCTTTATGACGACACAGCAGATTTGGAGGAGGTCCCCGTGGTGGGGAGCTCAGCAAACCCAATTCAGATCCATGTAGTGCTCATGCAAGTTCTTCTCCCCACCTTTAGACATATATATCTCCAAATTCAGAAGCATTGTACAGGGTCAAACATTTTTGCACGCTATTAATAATTATACACACATCAGTGCATTCCTTGCTGTAGGTTCACATATACACATCCCCATGTGTGTGTGTCTCTCCAGCAGACAGGATCAAGCGACCTCATGATATTAGATGTACATATATATATATATATGTATGTGTATATACACTTACACACACACACTTATTTGACTGTCATTTATGTGCTATATATATACATATTACACATTATATATATATATATATATATACATTTACACATATACATTCTTTTAAGTGTTTATATATTCTACATACAGAGCACACACGCATACATCTCTCTGTGTATATACATATATACTAATATGTGTGCATGGGGTGTCAACCAGTAAGATACCCGTGCATCTACATACACATGTGTATGTATGTGTATATGTATATATGTATGTATGTATGTATGTATGTATGTATGTATGTATGCTGCATGTTTGTATGTATGCCTACCTTCATGCACAAACACATACATGCATACATACATACATACATACATACATACACCTACATACATACACATAAATACATACATACATACATACAGTAGATAGATCTATAATTTTTTATATAGATAGGTGGATCGATAGATCCACAGGTAGATAGATAGGTAGACTCCGTCGCCAAGGTGACCCGTCGTGAGCAGCTGCAGGGCAAGGTGAAAAGGAAGGCAGTGGCCCCAGATGGCGAGGAGGACAACGAGGCCGAGGATATGGAGCCCCCGATGAAGCGCCCGGTTGCCAAGAAGTCGCTTCCGAAGAAAGCGGCAAAAGAGAGTCGGGAAGAGCCGATGGATCGAGGAGGGCGCCCCCAAAGGCAAGCGCAAAAGGACTGAGCCGTGCTCTAACGAGGATGTGAGACGAGAGATGGAGACGGGCGACGGCTACATGTACCTGCCCGACGACGAGGCGGCTACTGGTGCATTGGAGGAGCAGGAGGAGGAAGCGGAGGAAGAGGAGGCTGAGGCCGATAAAGGGCCAGCGCGGCCCAAGGCCAAAGCCAAAGCGAAGGCCAAAAGTAAGGCCAAGGCGGCCCCAAAGGGGAAGGCCGCTGCGAAGAGCAAATGCAAGGCAAAGGCCAAATCCAAGGCAGCACGCATTGTTGAAGAGGCGGAGGACGAGGATGGCAAGGACATGGAGCCTGTGGATCAGGATGACAAGGCGACCGTGTACTTCAGTCAGGGCCATATGGACGAAGAGGAGGTGCCCAAGGCCGGCAGCAGCAAGAAGAGCAAGAAGAGCAAGACCAAGGTGCGGGCCACATACATTTCAATGAATTCATTCTTGTGCATATGCAGAGTAGGTGATGCAATGCAGGACAAAGTTTTCATTAATCTTAGATTCCTTGGCAGCCATTGCATGTGGGATTGGCAAATGTCGCTCGCGTGTGTGTGTGTGCAATTGTGTGCATATATGCATCTGCGACGACCAGCATATTGTGACTTTTGTTAATAATCTCGATCGATTCGATAAACAGTCTTTTCAACTCATGTGTGATCCGATGTGAGCACCGAAAGGACCCGGCTGGGAAGACCGAAGATGCTCCGGAGGAAGCAGCGAGCGGGTCGCGTGACAAGAAGCCTGTCATGAAGCGCCCGGCAGCAAAAATGTCGTTGCCGAAGAAAGCGGCAAAAGCAAGGCTTGAAGAGCCGATGGAGGATAGTCCAATTCCGAGCCCGGCTGAAGAAGAAATCGGGAGGTGCACCTTCGCTCGCCAATTTCACGCTCAGGAAGTGGACCGTGTTCAGGGACATTTTCGAGGAGGTTGTGAAGCCCGCGATTGCTCATGCGCCCAGCAAACATGAGGACTCCCTCGCTTTGTCCTGTGAGTTGGGCTTCGATCCGGTTCGCGAGAGCTATTAAATAATTTTATAAACTTACATTCGAATGGGTTATATAATTATATTATATTAACTTGTATCATGTTAACTACGTTTATATAAGTACGTCTCTAGCTAGACTTGGATATAGGAGGTTGCTCGTGTGCGACTCGACGTAAGTTTGTTTGTGCTTTCGGTCCAGCTCTCGACATGTGTTCTGCTTTCAGCGGTCTCTCTCATGTGAGTTTGGAAACCTAATTAATTTCATTCAGGATCACGGTATACGTTTAAGTTACTTAAACCAATATATCGTTTCAAAGTCAAGTCATGCAAGCTGCGACAATTAATGGTTTGCCCGAGCCAATATGATCTTACACATCCCTAAGTGTGCTGAATATAGGCAGCCATGTAGGTTCCCCCATATTGACCGGAGCTTCCCTGTGCTACACTCGGCTAGGACCCGTATTGGACCCACTGTGTCACGTACTTCTTGGAGAAGGGCCACGAGCTCAACGAGGACAATCTCGTGAGCCTGACGAGGAAGGCAGCCAGGAGGTACGTGAGAAATCTCGCGGCCACGGGCTGAATGAGACCAGTTTTTGGGTACTTTATGTAATGTTGCCTCAGGATTGACACCTGCTGGTATGCAATCTTCTAACACTCATCCGGCAAGCAACACAAAGTTCCGTAACGGGGCCCGCGGTTGTATAGAGGCTACACATATATATATAGCTAGAACCTAAGGACGTCTTCAAAATCCTGCGGGGGTCCTGAGTACTGAGGCAGAGCTTTTGTCATCTGGGGGATTCATTGTTCCACTTGAGATTTGAATGCCATGCTCGTGTTGATTGGTCAAGCATCCCTGTGCAGCTGCAAATCGTGCATAAAGGCAGCTGATGGCTGGCCAGCCTACAAAACAAAAGCAGCTTTGTATCGGTCGTTCTAATGAAGCCTCCTACGTACTGATTGCTAGGCTCATCTGCTGGGAAGAAGCAATTCAGCAAATAATGTAGAAGAGCAATGGCAAGCCAGCCTTCGTGTCCGGTACGTGTCAGGCGACAGGGTTAGAGCTTGCCGGGGCCCAACAATCATGGCAGTTCTCAAATTTCAACATGTACGGATGTGCGGCCCATCACTCAATCGGCCGGCCTGCTCTCGAAGAAAAGGGTTTGCAGCTCCACGCACAGCCTCGCGTCAACTGTTGCATGCAGATTCACCACGCACTCCATAAGCAGGCCGTGCATACGCAACACGCAATTCTGAGTCCGTGCGCTGCCCAGGTCATCATGTCGCGGGGCAATGCTTGGCTTGTGCGGCTGGGACCACAGCAGGAAGGAATGCTGGCTTGTTTACACATGCAATTGCACCGGCTTCAGAGCTTTGGGCTGAAATCTCGTGGCATCTCTGAGTCTGGCGCGAAGATCGTGTGTGCGACGTCAGATGTGCCGCCTGTCCTGTCGTGGCTCTTGCAATTGTAGACTGCGAGCTCAAGTGCCCCCGGAGTCATCATGGTAAGTGGCTTTGTGACCTCTGTATGAGTGGCATAGTACTATATACTGCGAACTCTGAATTAAATTAAGTCTTGGCATATGGCTGGTCCATCCCAATATAGGTATTGCAACTGCAGTACGGGGTTCTAGGCTCCTGAACAGTTTACATTTGCCCTGCCAGTGGTTTTCGATCGAGCCTCTACAACATGACCGTGGCCCATCCTATGCTGTTACAAGTGCTGCACAGACTGCGATGTATCGGCGCCCCAAAGGCCCGGAATCACGAGCAACTTTGTACACGAGCTACTCCACTTGCAATCCCTATATACAACCCAAACAAACTATCCAATCCTCACAATACCTATATATATATACCCTTGGGTACTTTAAATAGCTAGAACCATAGTTAGTTGAAATCGAAGCCCATTAATACATAGAATGCGTGTAACAATAGTATGTATATATGTATGTATGTATATATATATATATATATGTATGTACACAAAGATGTATGTGTATATACTTATAAGACCACCAAAAGCCAGGATAAGAACCGCTAAAACCTTTTCCCACCCCAAGCCCCAGAAAACCTCACAACTGTGCCGACAGGTCTTCCTCGCCTGTGTCATTCTGCTGGCATTCAGCGGCAACGTTCCCACCTTCCAGCAGGCACATGCATGCTGCAGAATTTATATAGAGTGACAGGATCCAAGCGATCATGCGTTCTAGCAGATTACATGTCATCATTGCCACATTCCAAAGCCTCTGCTGTCCGACGTTTGTTTAGTCTGCACGCACTACCTGAAGACAGCTTTCTCCTCCCTACTGCAGCCACGATCCTCCTACATGTGTCCGGCCAAGGTATATGAATCTACAGAGTTCTTCTGTGGCACCGCGTGGGTGACCCGATGCATGGGTCGAGCTGGGCTTTGTACTGCAGCTTTGGACGTGAACTTGGGTTCACCTGTACCTGGGAAGCAGAACCCCTACGATATTATGACCCCATCAGGAATGGCGTGCTTTGGCTGTGACAATTATAAGGGTCTGTGCTGATGCAGTTTTAACTTGTCGCAATAATAGTGCCTCGCAATGCCTCGATCCAGGTTCCTGCAAGCAAGCCTTTTGAAAGCCCCAGGCTGGCCATGGTGACACTGCTCAACAGCAAGCCTCGCGATTGTTTGGTGACGATTGGAGTTGTGTGCAGCTCCTGGGTAATCATGAGTGCCAACGTCCACAAAAGACAGCCTTGGTTTCCACTAGGAGACGAGACTCAGCCAACTGTCCGTGTAGCCAACACGATGGTGAGCCGGCTCATCGCAAGCAATCAGCATCAATGTTCCGTTTCGTTTGTTCACTGTCAGGCAGGTAACGCAGTAACAGCTCGATCCCCCCCCCCAACTGAAAGCTAGCAGCGAGGGTGATGTGAGGACCGGATACAACGGCTATATAGGCTTTGTCAGATGCATGCATGTTCTTTAGGGACAGGTCTGTGCTACAAAATCATTTTATGTAGACCTGCATATACACTTAATTGGCATAGACCCGGCGCTCTTAAACTCTCGACCTGCCTCGACGCATCTCAGGGTCATGCTCCTGTTGATGTTGTGCGGGGCGATGGACTTGGCCTGGCTGCTGGAGCAACCAGGAAGCTCATTAATGGAATGGCACCCTAGATTCCGCTGGGTGCTTCGACGGCTCCCCAAGGCTCTCGACCAGGGTTCGAACATGTATCGGAGGCTAGATACTTGCTGTTGCCCGCTGCACGACTTATGCAGCTGGTACACGACTACCTGCACACATGTTTGTGCAATGCGTGACAGACATTTCTGCAAAGCCTGATGTAGTACGTCGCAGCAATGCTGCAAGGATGCAACCGAACCGGAATCGAGCTAGTTAGTGACTTAAGGTTTTTCTGCGCCAGGTCTACCGGGCGTGGTGGTGGATGCGGAGCTACGGTGCACCAACTTCAAAGCGCCACATTGCTTACTCCAATGCCCCAACCGTCGGCCTACTACACCGTGGTCGTTTGGTTCGACAGAAACCCTCGAAGAATGCAGTGAAACTCAAGACTGTTAAGCGGTACAAGGATCGTTACGGAAAGCGCTGCTTCAGTGGCACCACTCAATTAAAGGCAAGCCAGCAGGGTTCTCAGTTGCTGCTGTGCACATGATATGTAGTGATTATCTGTTCCCTTCTTGGTTTCTGGTATCCGTTTATATCCCATGTTCCCTGATCGCAGACCATGCGTAGTGGAAATGCACATGAATTCCTGTTGGGCTCGGGACATTGCATGTTGGTTAGGCACATTTAGGATTTCGGCGGTTCCTCCAGGCATCCCGCATGATCCCTTTCGTTAACAGCTCGCCCTCCTAGACAGTGCCTCAACTGATAACCTGGAATAAGGAAACCATCCTAGCACAAACCCACCTGAGACATTTGCCCTGGCCCAACTAGATCGACAGCTTATTGAAGCAAGCCCTGCATGCCCTACCCGCCCGTAGATTGATCCTTGCAAGCTCCCCTGTCCGAAACCCCAAGCACACCCACTGTAGCCTCAACGGCCGACCTTAGGTTCATAATCATGTATGTGTGTATCTATGTATGTATGTATGTAAGCATGTATGTATGCGTATGTATGTATGTATGTATGTACGTATGTATGTATGTACGTATGTATGCATGCATGGATGTGTGTATGTGTGCATGTATATATATATATATGTGTGTGTGTGTGTGGAATATACATATATATATATATAGATGTATATATATATATACATATACACATAATAGATACTATTGTAGACATATAAAGGTTTTTTCCAAGTTAAATCTCCGAACCCCGCAACCGTAACATCACTTAGGGCTCGACACCCAATCCTGTACACAGCCCGCTAACACCCAACGAAACCTCAACCTTCAGGCCTGATGTAGTGCTTAACTAGATCCAAGGAAGGCACCAATCTTCCCGGAGTATGCAGCTATATCGGTGATAATTTTGCAAACGAACAGAGTGCTCTTCTTCAACTAGGGTTATAGGAGGGTCGGCCCTGAACAGCCCTAGCCCAGGCACTACCCGCCGAAATTCGGACTTCGATTAGTGCGGCTACGCAAGCGATTCTGTTCCGAAGCAATCCCTCATCGCTTGGACAGCATGATCCCTGCTCCCCGGTCTGAGACGTTGACGGAGTGGTTCCGTGCCGTTCCATGGGAGGACGTGTGGGAAGATGCCGATATGGGTTCCGTGCTGGTATACCTGAGGGGCAACAATGGGCTCATTTTGTCGGAGGATTGGAAGTCAGTCTTCGACGATTATACAGCTAATTTTTAGTTAAGATTTAGATCGAGTCGTTTCTGTTTCTTTCAAGCACGTCGAACCGTACTTCCTGGGTTGTATTCAGGACAGTGGTTGTGGTTCTTTCGGGACAGCTAATACTAGTTTTATTATAATTATAAAGCTATAATAGCCTTGGCTGGGGGTTGCTCGGGTACTCACACTTCACTTCGAGGGCTGCTTTGTTCAGCCACAACGGACGCAGCAAATTCAACAAATCCCATTAAGAATGTATATATTAGATATGATTGTTCTCTGGGAAATGAGTATATATATAGGTGTATTAGTCCCAACAACATACTCAAGCCTCCGACGTGCTTGCTTGTAGAAACGACTAAGCGAACTTTATAAGTTCATGCCCTGGTAATTCGGCCTGGAAGTTACTCGTGCCCGCCGGTAGAGCACAGGCTGCTAGCTAGCATTGAGACAATCTCGGATCCTTTGAGGAATGTGGGGCTTCGAAAGGAACCGCAGTTACTGAGGCTTCTTCTGGCCTGTGTAAGGCCACGACAGGGACAGGGCGCAAGGCAGACAGAGAGATAGAGAGAGGTAGAGGGGGAGAGAGAGACAGAGAGAGAGAGCGAGAGAGAGAGAGCCAGAGAGACAGGGAAACAGAAAGAGCGCGGGAGGTGCACTGGGCTGATAAGCTAACCAAGCCGGGTTCTGGGGTCGCCTGTTTCAGTACCATTTAGTATTGGCGCGGAGGTTTCCCAGGTGGGCGGGTTTACTGGTTTGGGGGGTCGTCGCTTCAGTACCATAAGTAGTACAGAGGGGCAGTTTGCGATGGTTTTGGGATCACATTCCATTACGCAAGCTGTGTTTTAATAGAACCCAGACCCAACAGCCCCTAGAACCCGTGATAACGTAATTTTCTCGTGTTTTGTACGTGTGTTTTACGTGTTCCGGGAGGCCCCAAACCCGTACCCGTTAAAAGGGCGTGTTTCACCCGTGAAAGGGCGTAAAAAGGCGTAAGGAATTTATTTTCCGTGAAACACCCAGTTTGAAAGGGTACTGTTTTTTTTCGCTGTCATTACGTAAAGGGGTCGGTTTTGAGGCCATTGCAAGGGTTCGCCTATAGATGCTTTGATTATCGCTGGCTAGGTGGTCTGTACAGGACCACAAATACACTAGATTAGTTCGACATCATGCAATATGGGTTTGCGATATCACGGTTTCTTTCTCCGAATCTCAATGATCTGAGAGCCAAGCAAGATAGCGCAGAGCATCTGGGTCCAGGGCCTGAGACCAAAGGCACAAGATAGGTGCGCACCTATTGCAATGGCTAGAAAGAGTCTCCCTTCACGTCAGTGGAGCTGCTCAGAGCTGGCTGGTGCTGCCAGCACCATGCTAGGGGCAGTCAAGAAAGAGCATGACCAGCCAAACGACGAAGATGCTCTAGAGAAGGACCTACAGTTGCCTATGCCGACTTCGCAGTCCAGTACGTATATGTTCACACTGCGGGTAAGTCCGTCTGCAGGAGCTACGAGAAACCCAAGCTCGCCTGGACAAGTTGAAGGCCCTGCAGCGCACGGTATCCTCGTCTTCGTTGGCCTCGACAGTGGCTTGCTTTATGACCATATATGATTTATCTGTCTATAGATAGACATACATGCATATATATGCATATACATATATATATATACATGTTTGTACACACACACATGGGAACGGGCTCTGGGTCGCTGAATCGAACAGGTTGTGTGGCACAGTATGATGGAATATAAATATAGGTTTTCTAGATGTAGGACTTGCGTGTGGCCACAGAGAAAATTGCAAAAGCACATGTGTATACATATATGTAAATATGTATACACACATGTATTCAATACACATGTATAGATATCCTTCCAGGTACACACATGTGCATGCATATATACATTGAATAGGTATATACATATATATAAACACCCACCTTCCTGACCTACCTCCTTAGCTACCGACTCAGCGACCTGGCTACCCAGCTAGCCAGCGGGCTATCCGTCCATTTATCTTTAATTAACATCTTAGTATATGTAGAAGCATCGCCATGTACCTATATAGATACGTATATATATGTGTGTGTAAATGCTTTTCTAAACCCGTGAGCAATTAGTTACTTCTAGCTATGTATATGTTTATGTGTGTATATATATATGTATTTATATATACTGACTCTAGATGCAAGCATGTACATCACAGCTAATATACAATTCAGTATGTGTATGTATATATATATATATTACTTACATATACCCGTACATATATATATATATACACATAGCCTGACACATGAAGCAACACCTATATATATATGTATATCTATTTAAATCCATCACCCTGTGCATGCATGTGTACACATGTGTGTATGTTACATAATATATATATATATATATATATGTATGTATCTAGACTTGTAGTTCTCCAGGTATATCTAGCTGTATACCCGTCAACGTTGCCCTACATGGCACACATGTATATGCATAAATCATTATGTGTATATATGTATGTCTGTCTATGTCTAGGGATGTACGCATCGACGTGTCTCTAGCTGTATGCCATGTTCCTTTTTATATGTAGATATATGCATCTACATACTTACGGTCGATCTCCACATAAATCTATATAGATGTATATACGGTGATGTATGTATGAATGCATGTATGTACGAATGTTAGCTATTATATAACTTATATATATATATGCCTTGCATATATATATATATATATACATACATATATACATATATACATATATATATATTCACATGTCTACATATATAGACTCACTAATTGTATAATTCAGATGTATACATATGTATATACACATATATATATATATATACATATGTAAACGTGCATAGACGATGTATGAGAGGCTCGGGAGTCTTCTTCAAATGGAAACCACCGGCTGCATGCATTGCAATGATGATCATTGATGAACACAGAACTTATTCCTGCAGACATGCTCGGCGGCACGACTAATTCCCACGGTTTCTATCTCTCTCTGTCTGTGACTGTCTCTCTCCCTCTCTCTCCCCATCTCTCCCTCTCCCTCTCTGTTTGTCTCTCTCTCTCTCTTCTCTTAACAGCATGCACTGTTCTTCAGGCCAGTACTATTCCTGCGGCTTGGCTCGCACTGTGAAGCTTGATGCCCTTATACTCCGCATAGACAAAATTAAGTTTTTGATTGGGTTCTGCTATCCCAGGCCTCGGATGAAAGCCTTCGGTTGGCAATGCCCCGCACAGCAGCGAAGAGCATGCCAGGGAAGAGGGTTAAGATTGAGGCCCCGAGCCCGAGCCCCGAGAAGGCTGCACCCCGCCATACCAAAAAGAGCCCAAAGATCCAAAGCTATCCTACCCCAGCGACTCCTCGCACTAACCTGGAGCAGCGTCTGGAAGAGGACATCGGTGTGTCAGAGACTATATATACATAGCTAGCATTATACTTGTCCTGTCTTCGTGTAGACCGTAGAAATGCAGAGTGTCAGCGCAGGAAAACCGCAAGCTCCAGGCCGAGCTCCAAAGGATCAAGTCAACAGAGAGCCTTGCGGCACAGGAGGATAGCTTGAAGACCCCACCGCCGAAAAGGACAAGCGCCAGCCCGGCCGCAAAGCCGTCAGCGACGCCAAGCCCCAGCGTGCCCAAGGGAACCCCGCCAGCGAACACCAATCGCAAAGACAAGATCCTGACAGCTGAGGAGATCGCCAGTATGTCCGAGGCTGTCCGGAAGTAGCAGAACCGCCTATAATGTTTCCAATTGACCTATCGTGCGCCAGGCATCCAAGGAGATGCGACTTCGTCGGATGTGTGAAAGAAAGCCCTCCGGCCGATTGAATGTACCGGAGGCAGTGCACAAAATGTGGTCTGCCGGCGGTGCGCAGAAGAACCAGCTGTTGAAACAGCTGGTGAGTGCAGGGTTCGACAAGGACGGCCCACAGCCCCACGTGCTCCCCTGGTCCTACCTTGCATGCTTAAATAAATATATATATATATACATATATATGTACATATATATATATATATACATATACATATATATGTATAGGACAATTGCTCTCATCCCAATTAAGTAATCCCCACCGTGCCTGCAGGAGATCTTCCTCACCAAGGTGACTCGGAGCCGGACGGTCACCAGCACCTTGCGGTCAAAGATTCGACGAGGTTGGTTTACTGTCGAGGGTATCAAAACAAAACACAGATGGAGCAAGACAGGCACTCAGCTGATGATCTGCATGTGGTTTGCCCTTCAAACACTGTCGTTTCTTGTATGTGGCTAGCTAGATAAATACGCTCGAGGCAGTACATTGCGGGTGTTGTGAAGTTCTGCTCGCGACCGGAGAACAAGCATTTGGTGAAGAGCCTTGGTTTCGAGGAATAGAGGGCTCGTTATTCGAGCCCGTGCATGCATAGATACACACCTGCCCACATTTCTGCCTACATACACACACAAACACTCACGCACACACGTGTGTATATATACGTGTATATAATATGTGCATACTTATACTGGCCAGGGTCCTGGCCGGGGAGCTCCGGCAGGCAGGCAACTTCAACAAAGTCCCTCAGCAACGCCCCTCAACAAAGAGCTGCAGTAGCAGGTTGGGGGCGTCGTTACTGGCCAATGNAGCCGCCCAAGAGCGATGCATTCTGTATTCTGTACCATATCCAGCCCAATGCAAGCAATGCTATGACAGAGATCGGGCCGATGGTTTAGGGCTTAGGGTGGGTTTCGGGTTTAGGGTTGGAGGCCTAGGGTTCCTGAGGGTTTAAGGCTTGGGGGTTGGGGTTCGGGGTTGCGCGCGAAGTAGATGGGATGCAACCAATGTTTCATTGATTCTGCTCCCGAATTGGAGGTTGTGATCACTACCTACTTTTTTTTTGCGGTTTTGCTGGTGCTCTTTTTTGTGCTTCTGTTTGTGGTCACTGCTAGTAGGCCGGGTGGGATCCCAACTTGTATTTAATATCTTTGTGGCTCTTGCTGTTTATCTTGATCTTAAACTTGAAATTAAGTTCAGACACACACCCCGCGCTGAATCTAACCTGTGGTTCATACCCTGCCTGTTTGCTAAGATAAAAGATATGCGACAAATCGTACCAATGTGTATTCAAGTGTATTCGCTATGCTCTGTGTATTTCCGGATGTCGTCTAGGGATGTGATCATTTTACATTCCACTGGCTCCTCCTTCTCGTTAAGGTGAGAATCTGAAGATGCCTAGTTAGGCGTATGGCACCTAGGTAGATGTGAGCAGTATTCCTAAGATGGTAACTTGGGTTGGGATCATCCTACTGAGGCTGAGATCTTAAGATAGATCTTATCCTAGGTTGGCAGGTGAGATCTTAAGATAGATGTTATCCGAGGGTGGGGGCTGGGTGGTGCCATACACCTTTAAATAGGCAAGGTATGTTCTAACTGATAAAAGGGTTTGCATGTTGTCTTTCTCGGCGAGAAACATGTGCGAGGTGCTTGGCCCCGACGTAGTGTCGACTCGACCTTGAATCTGGGAAGGCAAGTTTGACTGGGCATGGCACGAACGTGATCGCTGGCATGTCCGCCAGGGTCTGAGCTTGGAAGACTTTGTTGTTGTGTTTGTGCACTCTGTCTCCCCAAACATGGGGATAAAGGTGGGAATGCGGGCAACAGCTGCGCCAGCGGGCATCATCTGCGTGGCATTGCTGTGCTCCTACAAGGTTCGAAGTCCGAGACAGCTCTGGAGCACGGGAGAGAGAACGCGCAAAGACGTCGCTTCTGAGACCGGCATGGCCGCTCTCGATGGATCTCCCAGTGCCGGACTCTTTGGTACTGCCGTGGCCACCATGGGCTGCCGGCTCAACAAGACGAGCTCTCGATTTCAGGGACCCCGCCCCCCACGAACATGAATTGTGCTAAGGGATGCTGTCCACAGCCCGATCCCAAGCATTACGTACAGTGCTTGACAGAGGAGGGAGCTTGGGCCTGGATTCGAGGTGGTTTTCGTCTTGGCCATGGATGTCTTCGGTCCGATCACCGACAACGCCGCTTGGCCGAGAGGTAGGGGGCGGGGCCAGGCGGGGCGGGGTAGGGGGTTGGGGGGTGGGGGGTGTTTGATGGGTGTTGTCACGGTGTCATGGTGTTGTGTAGTGTTGTAGTGTTGGTTAGGCGGGTGGCATCGTGGAGATGAGCGAACAGCCAGAGACCGCCCGGTGCCTGGCTTCGGCTCTTCGGCTCCCGGCCGGCTCGGCTCCGTCGCTGCCAGGTGCGGAACATCACAGACAGCCTCGATGCAGTGGGAAACACGACCAAAGCCATCACTAAGGACGGCAGCTGGGGTTGTTCTTGTAAATTTTGTGCTATCGGTAGGCTTCAGTCGCTGCACCTTGGATTGCATGAGCCCTTCCTGAATGCCGTTGCTGACCTCTCGAGTTGGGCCCCCTTGAGCTAGACTTTTGATTCGCTTTGCGCGAAAAGAGCTTCATGTTTTGCATCGCGAGCACAAGTGCTGCGTTCGCTTAGAGTTCTATTTCAAGCGACTGCTGGTTGTTGTGACATGGCCGGAGTGTGTTTTTTTGGGGGAGGGGCAGGGGACGAGGAATTTGGGGGGCGGTGTTGCAAAGTATTGTCTGAAGACATTCACCACCGTTGCAACAACTTGGTCAGGTTTCGCAAGCCAAGGTGTCCTGACAACTACTCCGCTCATGTTCGCAGCATTATCCTGCACCATGCAGGTCATGTAGGCATCGTTGATCCCTCTGCCGAGACATGCATGGCTTCATGATGCTTCATGTGCCAACCTGAAGCTGCTCACAGAAGCGAAGCAGAAGGTGCGAAGATTGCGTGGCACCGGCGCTGTAGTGTGCAGAACTCATTGTTGTGTACCACATGAGCACATGCAGAAACCGGAAGAGGAGGTGTGTAGAAATTGCTTGAATGACGTTTCAGGGATGCTGCCATCTAGCCGAAATCTTGTTCATTTACGCATGCATTCGACGGCGTCCGAGCCAGGCATGTCACATCCGATGGGTTTTCACGCATTTCGGCTCGTACCGGTTGCTAGCTGTTGCTGTTCTTGTCGAACTGTGACACTTCGGCTCTTGATGTTGCAATCGTTGTCTCTCACCTTTGTAGATGTTTTGCTGAACACTGCCTGCTATGCATGGCGGCACACTTGCGTGTCTGAGCACCTTTGCAGGGCTTCTCCGTGGGCTCGGCAAGCTTGGCGTTGGCAACTTAGGACTGAAGCGAAGTGCACGGCGTGCGAGAGTCGCATCGCCTAAGGTGCTTCCTCCTGTTCTCAGCCTTTTTGGACGAGGTGCCGCCGGGCACCGCAGTGCCGTGCCGCACACTGAGAACTCCCCACGGCCGCTCAGGTCTCTGAACTGGCCGGCCAAAAAGTGGTGGCTTGGAGAGCCAAGTACGAGAGAAGGCAGAAGGCTCTTGCTTGTGACTTCTGCCCAGGGTGCCGTGGACATTTCAGTTCCCGAGGTCGGGGAGACGCAGTGACTCGCGGGGGAAGCGACGTTGTGCAAATCATAAGGCGTCAAGCGTCTCCGACAGGTTTTTCTTGGGGGCATCGCGGGTGCGACGCTGGTCTTCTACTTCAGCGGGCAATGCATGACGGCGGCCGGGCAGCCTGGCCGGGGGAAACCCT
The DNA here is from genome assembly GCA_003297005.1 of Symbiodinium sp. clade A Y106. Lineage (NCBI taxonomy): Eukaryota > Dinophyceae > Suessiales > Symbiodiniaceae > Symbiodinium > Symbiodinium sp. clade A. The sequence goes on from BGNK01002763.1 coordinate 41,029, forward strand.
TCCGAAAAGGGGAACCGGGGAACTTGAACGAGTGTTGTCTGAGAAGTTGACGTCGCCGTGTGAAACAGGTCGGTTCTGCAGCACAGGAGGTGGTGAACAACGTGCCGGCAGCCTCAGACGGTCTCGACTCTTTGAGCTACAGGCTATGGCCGCTATGCGTGAGGCGAACTCAATTCAGGGAGAGGCCGGGGATCATGGATGGCTCCCAAAAGCCGGACTATGCCTCGCGCGGGACTCGGACTCTTGGAGCCAGGGCAGCCATGGCACACGCCGCGACGCTCAGGTGTGTTTCCATCGTCACGAGAGCCGCGCTTCGCGAGATGGTGGCTCCAGGCCAAATGCCACGATGTCAGCGTTCGCGAACACGTGTTCGTGGCCGTCGCAAACCTTTGTCTTTTCGTGTGTGTGTGTGTGTGGCAATGTTCTGAAATGCAGGGCGTACACCACGAAGAGGAGTGGACCGATCAAAGCACAGCTTCAAGAAAACTGCATGGCTCAGATAACGGGGCAAGAGCATGCAAGAGCAGGAATCGGTGTATGGGCTTGAAGCGCGCTTCTATCAGGGCGTACTGGCTCTAGGCTTGTGATGCAAGATGGGTCAGGAAGAGAGAGCAAGCAAGCGACAACCAAACGGAAACACATCCGCACCCCGCACACTCGCACAACACCTAAACAAGGCAACGTGCAGGTGCAAGATGAATATGACTGCACTCACACAGGCAAGCATTTCATTCAGACATGGATGCTTGGCAGAAATGGCTTCTGAGAAGGTTCCCCCGCCTTGCGGACCTGTCGCCCCCTCGCGAAACGGCGACGACTTGAAGTTGAATCCGCTGAGGCTCCAAGATCCTAGAACTGAAGCAGCTTCTGAGGGACATGAAGGTGAATTCTCCAACGGCTAGTGGCTAGGGACTAGTGGGATGGATAGTGCTTGAGAAGTTTCTCCCAGTGGAACCCTGGCATCCGCTGCAGGGTGCCGATGCCTAATGTAAAGGCAGCGCTTGTTGATCATTTGCTACCCGCTTGTGGCAGATTAGCGAGTTCTCAACTCTTCAATCACATCCGTGGTTCACAAAATGTCTCAAGCACGTTCCATTCACAAGAGCCGGGAATGAAGTGGCACGCGCGGCAGGAAGCGCTTGGAGACCTAATGTGCTTACCCATCTACTGGAACAGTTGATTGTTGGATTTACAACACGATGTGATTTCGAGCACGATCCATCTGGATCTTTTGAGGGTGTGTCCTAGAGAATGAAGCGTCAGCAGGTGACGACACAGGCTCAGGCACGGATTGTCTCTTACACAACGCTTCAGCTGCACATGCGGCCCCCGCCAACTCGCCTGGACTGCGCTCGTCCGTCCAAGCAAAGCTTGCCTTCAACCCTTGGTTGGGGCATAGCGTAGATGACGGACAGGCATTGTGGCAACCACAGTTCCTCTATGCGTCAGGGGCTTGGCTTGGCCGCTTGGGTATTGGATATCCACACGTGCGATTTTTTCGGTCTTCCCAGGTAGGCTTCTTCTTCAGGGTGGCTTCCAGCGGCGCCTCGCTGCACAGAACTTTGGGGTCAGCGGCCTCGCATACCTCTGTGACGAGGAAACGATCGGCTGATTGGTGCGAAAGCTATTGCCAGGGTCCGAGTGCTCCCAGCCCTCTAGGTCTGGTGCTCTCGCATGCAATGCCGCTTTGCAGGCCAGCTTCCTGATGTTTGCCACGTCCTCCGGTGTCCTGTTCGCCATCTTCCTCAACACGGCAGGTCACCGTCCCGGGGACATTCGCTGCACAGAGCTCACAAGCGGAATCTCACATGTGCATGTGGCTGCAGTGCGAGAAACCAACCGGCAATGGTAAACCTTGACACTGGTTGAGCTCCATGATATGCTGGAGCACTCATGTGCAGCGACATGAGAGCGAGTCGGGACTGGTGCACATGGCGCCTATACTGCTGAGACTCGGGCCTGGCTTGGGAGCTGCATAGCACTGCATAGAACAGCTGCTGGCTCTCAGCGCTGGGCTGCTGATGCTTCCCGAGGTGGTGCCTGGGACAATGCGAAGAAGTGCCAGCAGCTCCTGTGTTCAAGCCTTGTGAACTGAAGTGTCCGTGTCGCCATGGCGCCAGTGCACTACAAGGCCCGTCGTTCGCAGGTACATCGAGCAGGGAGTTCACGGCGGGAAGGGCAGCGCGGCTCACAAAGCAGCCGTCACAGGCGAGGGCCTGGGGGATTTGGGGAAAGAGAAGGAAGAGTTGTTCGGTCGAAGCATTTCCCCGCCGAGGCGACACCGTGGGCGATCCAAGCAAGGCCCAGTCCCAGAAGTCCCAGAAGTCCCAGAATCTAGAAGTCTAGACGTCTAGAAGTCTAGAAGTCTAGACAGCTGAGAGCTGCAGGTGAAACGGTAAAAGCGTCTGCTTAGAGCCTTTCGCTCCCCAGGACACCGCGGGGCCTTCGCTGCATGTGCTCATCAAGTCAAGCTGCCTTGTTTTGTGTTTCGATTCCAGCGACGACGATGCTTTTTCACACACAAGTAGTGGCTCATAACACCAACAGGGCAGGAGCATTAGACTTGTTAGCTGTTGGTCGGCTGGCCGGATGGGCTGTCGCTGTTAGAAGCGGACATGGCGGGTACCACTCGCCGCACAGGAGCCCGCACGCATAGGCACGCCTTAGAGGACCTACTACATCTTGGTATTTGGGGAGAACCCACCACCACAATGCGTACAGCATTTCAACTGCAATGTCCATGTCGGGAGGGAGGTGCGCTCAAACTCCAATGAAGGGTCCCTCCCTGCCCTAATTATTCGGGAAGGAAGGAAGGAAGGAAGGAACGAAGCAAGGGAGGAACCAAGGAAGACAGCGAGAGGGACAGCGGCCCGGGGCCTTACGCATCCCCGATGCGCCGGAGAGTGCGAGAGAGAGAGAGCGCCTTCTTCTTATCCCTTGCGAAAGAGAGAGAGAGAGAGAGAGAGATAGCCATTTTGGCTCAAGTAGCCATTTTGGCTCAAGTGCTGCACCTTTGCTTGGGAGCTTGTGCTGCTCCCTTGCATCGGGGGGGAGCTGGGGGGTTAACCTGGACTGTGCCTCCAGGGGAGCCTTCCCAGTTTCCCCAGCGGTGCTTGAGGCCACACGTCCGCTTCCACGTTGCTTAAGAGGCCCTGCTCAACACTTCACCTCCCCAGAACCTGACCGCGGCCCTCCTTCGGGAGGTGGCCCGCCAGTAGGGGGAAGGGGCATACTTCTTGCCTGTGGACCTCCTAGTGATCTCCTGGACTACCTGCAACATCGAAGAAGAGTTGCGAATCTACGTGGGGAGGTTTCCATGGAAAGTCGCTCCTCTCCTAGCCGAAGCAAAAAGGGTGTTCTGCAAACGCCGGGGGACACCCAAAGTGGGGAGCACCGCGAGACCGCGACCAAGAAGGCCAAGAAGAAGGAGAAGCGCAAGGACAAGAAGGACAGAAAGCAGACGAAGCACAAAGCAAAGAAGCACAAAAAGCTGAACAAGAAGGACAAGAAGACCGAGAAGGACGGCGATGCGGTCCAGTCGTGAGAACAGAAACTGAGCACAGTGAAGCGAGCACGAGTAAAAAGTTTTGAGGGGAACTGAAGTGTGAAACTTGGTTTTGTTACCGATGCTGCTTCTTCCCCACACTTCCTCCCAACCTGTCCCGAAGCCGCCGCTTGCACACGTCAAGCCCAATTCTTAATTCTGACGGGCCGCGGAGCCAACATCACTACCATGGGGGAGCCGACCTGCCCCCCACCTACTGCACTCTTGCAATGTACTTTGTCCTTGAGCAGGGAACCTGTTGCCGCTTTGTTACCGCTGGCTGAGGGAACAGTTGCNCCGACCTGCCCCCCACCTACTGCACTCTTGCAATGTACTTTGTCCTTGAGCAGGGAACCTGTTGCCGCTTTGTTACCGCTGGCTGAGGGAACAGTTGCATAACTTGGAAAGGGGGGATCTGAAGTCCTGTGTTTTGCACGGTTATGTTGTTTGAGTGTTGCTTCCACACGATCCCGCCCTCTAAATACCTCTAGGTCACTCTAGGTGACAACCGGGGTGGGGCCCACTACTATGATTCTGATTCTTGCAAGCTGTCTTCCATCAGCCCACCCTGGGGTGCAGCCCCTAGTAGTAGTCTTTGTTGCTTTGCACGATGGGGGCACCAAGGAGTACGCAGTGAGGGGGAGCGAGGCCGTTNCTTCCATCAGCCCACCCTGGGGTGCAGCCCCTAGTAGTAGTCTTTGTTGCTTTGCACGATGGGGGCACCAAGGAGTACGCAGTGAGGGGGAGCGAGGCCGTTGAGGGACTAAGGACTTAACCTTAGTGGGCGCGGCGATGAGGCCGGGACGCAGGACAACGTACAGGGTCAGGGTGGTTTCTCCAACGGCCTTACTCTACAACTCACACCTTCCTCAGGTTGCAAACCCGACCGCTGAACACCCCAAAGCCTCCTCCACCTCACAAATGGGGAAGGGGGGGCCTTGGCCCGGGTTCGCCTCGCGAACTCTGCCCCGGCGGAAGGAAGGAAGGAAGAGATAGCCATTTTGGCTCAAGCCGTGAGCGGTTCAAGGGGCGGTGGCCTCTCTGCCCCCTTTCTTCTCTCCGCTTTCTCTGGGGCCGCCTCCTCTCAACCAGGGATTTGTCTCTTCTTGTCTCAGCCATTCCTCTTCTGACGCGATCCCACGCCTTCCTGTTCGGTGAGTTTGCGCTGACCCCGATCATCGCTGTCGCGCCCGACATCGTAAAGTTCGGTCCTCTTCGGCTCGAACGGGCGATTCGTCCTCCTTCTCCCGAAGTTGAGCAGCTACGTCACCGTCAAGTACAAAGCGTGATGGCTGCATTGGGAGACGGCTGTGAGGGGCAGTCCCCGTTCATCGGCATCTCGAACTTCAGCGCGACTGGACCCGGGGGCGACCCCAACGACCCAACATCGCCGGAGGGGAGACCCTCACCTTGCAGATGTTACAGGACACGCTACAGGGGGAACTCAGCAGAGAAAGGGCAGAACTGCGCAAGGAAATCAATCGTGCGTTGCGGGGTGATTTCCCGGGTCGATGAGCTCGAGAAAGGCCTGGAATATCACGGCAACCGGACCCTGCAGGCCGTCGAAACCTTAACATTTGTGCAAGCCGAGCAGGGAGCCAAGATCCAGGCAGTGGTGGACGACACCACTCAGCTGCGCCACCACATGACGGCCCTTGAAGCGCAAGATCCGAGACATCCAGTTTGCCGGAAACACCAATTCCAGCTACGACGGGGGGCGCACCCCGGCCCTCATGATGGGAGGATGGCCTCCCGACACACTGGCCTCAGATGTCTTGGAAAAGGCCAACGCTATAGCACGAGACCTCAAGCTACAGATCAGCCTCCAAAACGCTTTCGTCCCCGGTGTTCGGAGGGGATTCGTCCTCATCCCTATGAAGCCAAACTCAGATGAATCCGAAGAAGAGATGAGGCAGTGCGCCCAGGCCTGCACCAGACGCGAGAACCCAGCGGGGGTTGACCTCTGCACCAAGCGGACGGCAGCAAGGCGAAACTCTGGCTGGCAGTCAGTCAGCTACCCGAAAAGCGATGACGCGCCTCCCTTGCCGGGAAAATCAAAAGGCTCATCATCGAGTCCGGCGGGCTTTCCACCGTCCCGCGCATTGAGCCGGAATGGGCGACAGGTACCGTGTGGTTTGACAGCCACCGTGTCGCGTCCGCCACCACCTCGTCACCCCCGGGGGCAACCCCGGCCGGATGCGGTTGGGCCGATCTCGGCACTATCGCGCGTTGCCTGGGCATGGCTCAGGCTGAGGTGGGGAAAATCTGGGAGCCGCTGATGGCGGCCCTGCGCTGAGACGATACCACACTTCTGGAAAAAGGCATGCCGCCTTCGACGACAACTGAGGGCAAGTTGCACAGGGGGCTCTCCCCTCTCGTGAACAAGAACACCTGAGGCGAACCTGAGAAGCAGGAGGTTTCCTCCTTGCTTAGTCTCGGGGAGAGCCCCTTGTAGCTCCGGGTAGGACACGGAAGGGGCCAGGAACTACTTGCGTTCTGTAGTCTTACTTGCCTGACTGTGCCTTCACGGTTGCCCTGCCCGCTTGAACCTGGCCATTCACACACACAAAAAACACGCTGAGTGGCAAAGGTGTTACTACTTGTATGAGCTTCAGCCTTATGTCAACCCTCCTGTTAACAGCCACTGGACAGGGCAAGCTAGCATCGAGTTGCAGCCGAGATGGTGAAGTTGTAGCTTTACTTCTGTACGCCCTACCTGTTAGGCCTTTGTGCTCGTTGCATCCGGTTTGCCTCGTTTGCCTTTTTCGCCTGGCTTCCCCATAACATTGGGCGGGGCACAAGAGCGCCGGAGCAAGGGGTCGCTCCCCTTGCTTTTACCCTCGCGAAAGAAAAAGAAAAGAAGACAGACGGTGCACAGGTGCTGTCCCTGTGCTGAAGAAGACACAGAGACAGAGACAGCCGAGTCGTGGTAATTACATACCTCAACGCTGTATTGTACACTGCATTCGACATTTTGAACTGATCTGCCGGGCTGGCATCCACACTAACATTCTCTGCCTAGCCCCTTCTTGATACTGAGGGGTCGTCAAAGCTTTCCTAGATTCAACTCCATTTCAATGCTTGGGGATGATCCCGCCAGAATTCCGTTCAAAAAAGCTGCGGATGTTTCTGTGCACTGCAAATTGGCGCTGAGGGCTGGAACGGATGTGAGGCTTTGTCGTGCAGGGTGAACTTTGGTGCACTAATCGCTTCCCACAAACATTAAACCTCCTCCCCCTAATATAAAAACTCCCGGCCCCCGGAATCTCGCGATCTCGGCCCCACAATTGAAAGTTAATGAAAAAACATTCAGGGGGGCTTAGGATTGACTACAGCAGTACTACTCCAACCGAAGAGACCAGAGCTTTAGGGTTTAGGGGTTTAGGGCGGCTTAAGCTTTAGGGCTTTAGGGCTTGGGGCTTTAGGGTTTTGGGCTTTAGGGTTTAGGGCGGGACTGTCTGCTCTACAGCCGGAACGGCTGCGTGATGGGCAGTCTTTGTGTCTGGCTCATTATTACTCTCAGTTGGACTCATACCCGGATGCCCCGAAACCCCTCTAATTTCAAAACCCCGGCCCCGAAATTCAGTTTTTATATTAGGGAGGGGGGGGGGTTAATATTAGGGGGAGGGGATTATAGATGGAGATACAACAGGAGAGCACTCATCCTTTGCAGTGTTTCCTTTCCGAGAGGCAGTGCTTGAGTTGTTTGCCCATAAAGCCCCACAACAGGTGGGTTTGCACTCGCCCTGGGAGCGCAACAGACAGACCATGCAAGCTCTTCTAGATTCTAGACTGTTGCAGGCTGTTGTCCACGATAACATTGGTCTGCTCGCCGCTCTTCGTCGCCACTTGAGCCAGCGAGAGGCATGGCACACCAACTCTGACGCCTTGCGTGATTCTTGGACCCGTGCGCTGAGCAAAGTGGGACAAAAGCAGGTGCTGGGCATCCAGATGAAGCGTTTAAAGCTCAAGGCTTCTACTTTCAAGAACCAGGGCCGTCCTGTAGGTGACCAGTTTTGCTATCCTGCTTTGCATGTGCTAGAGGCTACTGCAGCAGTCATTCTGGGCACTTCGCCCGTATCCCTAGCGGCCTGGTATTTTGCATGTTCCTGCATGAGATGTAAGCAATGTTGTGCTCTGTCTCCGGTGCACATGATTTCCGCCTGCGTTCCATCCAAGATATCATGATATCGGCTTTTGTCGATGCGGGGATGTTCTAGACTCTAGACTAATTATGAACTTGATTCCAACCACGCCAAAAGCTTGTCATGCACATCCGGTTGCATTAATGTAGCTTCGGCAGAGCCTATGGCCTATGGGTTTTCTGAGGAGCAGTGCGCAAGTGACAATGTCATCAATGTTTGTTTTTTCCTACTTCTTTAGTGCATGAAAAAGCCGGCGGGCATTTACCATGGTTTTGACACCACTTGTGAGCTTGGCTGCGTTGACTCTGGAGTCGGTTGTCCGAGCCCATTTCTGAATCAACATGTTCTGCGCGATCGTCGTCTTGTTGCAGTGCCGGTCCTGTCGTAGCCAAAGTAGTCACAGTCATTGCGGATCTGCCGGCAAACAGTGCTTCCTGTCTTCCTGTCCTATCATGTTCGAGCGTGCAGCGAGCTGTACAGCTGTACTGGCTGATGTGACACTTGTGACCCCGCATTTCGACTCGACTCCTTGGTTCTAGATGAGGCGGATAGTCGGATAGCCTTCGAAATCTGGCTGAGCTTGCTGACCAGACGACAGACGACTCGGACTCGGACACTAGTTGCGCATGAATGCCGGCTCATCGGTATGTGGCTTAGAGCCTTTGCGAGGTCGTAAAAGGAGCCTCGTGCTGCCGTGAGGTAAAGCCGAGAGAATGATTCTGGCTTCGCAGACTTCGCAGATTGTGCTCATGCTATGAAGCCACAGCACGGCAGCACGATTGGCTTTGGCTGCCGGCCTGGAGCGGGGCATCAGGCCTGCAGCACGTCCGCTTGTGCCCAATGTGTTCTGGACACCGTTCGAAGAATCGACACGAACATTTTGCTGCGATTGCACCCGCATTAATACTTGCTCCACTCAGTACGCAGGGAGGAAGATCTCCGGCAATTTTCGGCTCAGAGGGTCATGGGAAGGCGCTGCCGCGCCCCGGCGGCGTGGCTTGGCAAACGTTGCAAACATACAGCCGTATAAAACCATGCAGCGACGCAACGACGTTGATGTGTGCGTGGGGGGCGACAGGTGATGTTCCGTGCCAGCGACATTCATGGCTGCAGCCTCACTAACTGTGAAACCTTCACAGCCACCTGACGGTTGCAAAGCCAGGAGCGCCCGCAGGGCCTAGAGGCCCAGCTTTGGTCGCAGGCGATGGCAACGGCGCGCACAGGCCATGAAATGGGTTTCGTGTTACACAGTGTGCAGGCAAGGCGGCTGCAGTTGTACCGCCTCCACCATGGCCGGGGACCTTCCAAACTTCGGATGCGGATGCTGTCGACGTTGGTCCGGCCAGGGCTTCGGGCGGCAAGGGCTGGAGCAAAGGAGGCCTAAAGCGCATCTGGCACTGGCAGATAGGCAGATAATCGCCGCAGGTGCAGCCCCTGACCCGGGGGTCGGAGGATGCGGCGGCTGCCCAGGCATTGCGGATGCGAAGGGATGCCGCGCGCTTCGAAATACTCGGGCTGAGGAAAGAGCGCCTCGGTGTCGCCCCCTTGGCCGAGTCCTGAGCCTTTGGAAAACTTGTCACCGGTGTTTGCGGCTTCGTCTCTTCCCAAGCTGAGATTTGTGATAGAAACCGCGAATGTACAGTCGAAAAGAAAGCATCGGCAACGAAGTATAACACTAGGTCACTAAGCGATAAAGAAGGCAATTACGAGTTGCACCAGAGTTGCAGGAATGCTGCAGAACGACCAGCTCGATAAAAAAGGAGAGTGAGTCCATTGAAGGACGTGGAATGCAACAAGCGGAAATCAAGAATCAGCGCAGATGTGCACCACCGCTGCCGCCACCGCCACCCACACCGGCACGAGCAGCACCACCAGCACCATCACCACCACAAGCACATCCTGTCGCTGTCACCGTCCTACTCCTCCTCCTGCCCTCCTGCATCGTTCTCCTAGTCCTCCTCCTCCTCCGCCTCCTCCTCCTCCTGCACTCCCAGCCAGGTGATGCCTTTTCGAAGTGTAGATCGCATGGAAGGACATGGCCTATGGCCCCGTTTAAACGCCTGCCCACAGAAGGTTTTGCCACGCCCCTTGCGACAGAGTTGGGAAGGAGCCTCCGCTGGATGTTTTGTTGGAGTGTTCTGGTGACAGTCCGGAGATGGCCTTTGAAACGGTCTTACAGTCCTGAATCGGTGTGTGGCGTGCTTGCGTCTCCGATCAGAGTAACGGATAACACTCCCAGCCCATCGTAGTCGCATGGATCGCGGTCTTTACAAACGGTGTTCTTGGACAGCAGTTGTTGCAGATTGTGTTCAAGTGTGCCCCAGAGCGAAGCTTGCAGTTTGCAGGGCCACTGGCTCGAAGGGCTGGAGCAAAGGCGGGGAACGATTTTGGTGCGCAAGGATGCGATATGGCATGCCCTGGTGTCCTAGCTTGCGAGGCGACATGATTCCGAGCCCGGACGTTGCGCCCGCGCTTCCTCTAAATCCTGTCGTTCCCGGAGGTGCCCAATAGGGGTTTTCCTTTCCTTGCCGTGATTTGGCAGCTTGGCAGCTCAATAGACAGGATATGGTCCTGCCAAAGCTGCGCAGCCTCAAATACCTCAGCCCTCTGTGCATCTGCCTCTTTCACTTCAAGAAGTATGGCATTTTGCATGCAAGTCTGCAAGTCCTTGTGGGTCTGAGGTTTGCCGCCCCATACGGCAAGGGAGTTGCCAAAACGAGGCAGAAGCTGTTCAGGCCTAACGTGGCATTGCAAGTCTCTGCTGAGTATTCGAGGCCGATCGTGGGCAAGGCCTTTGTGCCGGTTCCGGTCTCCAGGCAACAGGCGCGCGTCATCCGGACGGAGCCAAGACATGTCAAGACATGTCAGTCGTAGCTCGCCACCAGACTCGATGTGGCTGCCGCCATCATGGCTCCAGATATCAGTCTCACTGAAGCAACAATGAAGCGGCGCAAGGTTCACAGGGAGTTTCGCAAGGGCCTCTAAGAGCGAGACGCAGCCAGGGAGCGCAGAGGCACGGGCCACCCTTTAACCGCCCTCCCTGCGCGATGGCCCTTCTGGTACCGGTTGTCCAGGCCGAGCGAGACACTTCTCGGAAAGTGAGACAAGTAAACCGGTTCCTCAAAACATGCTTTCCTCTAGGGCGAGACCCTGCGAGATGCCTTTTGCCTTTAGGTTTTGATGGGGCTCCAACGCAAGATAAGAGAGTGTTCGGGGGCTCGAGCCTCGGGGGATGGGGCTTCGTGGCTCTCTCTGCTCAGCAGTGGCCCTCCAAGCTGGTCCGCCAAACAACCGATGGTGGCGGGGGCGGCGGGGGGTGGGGTCCTGGCAGGATTGAGACATCGCCGACATGGACCATTGCACCTCCGTGCCGAATTTGGGGGCAGGTCAAGGTCCCAACAGAGGTCGCAGTCGGTTGCAGTCGGTCACGGTCGCGTTCTGAGGTCCGGGCTGTGTCGGCCTGGAGGAGGAGGGCAGCGACTCCACCGTCAGCTCGCCGGTGGCTCCCACAGGCTTCTGCTTGGGGTAGAGGAGAAAGAGGGACGCTGGGCTCTAGGCCTACCGGCCTACCTAGTCAGGGATTCGACGAAGCCCTGACACATTGGTCAGAGCCCGACCAGACTGTTCCTTTCGAATCTAGAAACCTGTAGCCCCGAGGTTTGCACACTGCATTGATCAGGATCCCATTCTAAGCACGTCCTTATCAAGTTCTTTTGGTAGTTGCCCGGGTGGTCTTTTTCGATGTCCAGGTCTTCAAGTGCGTTTCAGGGTTTCGTGGATTGCTGCCCGCACCAGACTTATTGACGTAGCCGCAGCCGAAGCCTGTAGCCGTAGCCACAGCCGTAGTAGTAGCAGTAACTGCAGCAGCAGCAGTAGCAGTATTCGTAGCCGTAGTAACCCCTGAACCCAGACTCCGGGCCGGGAGTACTAGGGGCCCTTAACATCGGGTGGGGAGTGGTCAAGCCCAAAGAAATGAGATTTCGTTGGACGTACGATGATTACTACGGATACTGCTACGGCTCAGCGACGGCTGCAACTATTTCAACTGCTACGGCTACGGCCATCAAGGCCGTCTGAGAGACCTTGTCACAACAGCTCTCCCCAGAGAGCCTCACAACTTCTGCCAGAAGAGTAGGGCAGGCCGCCAGGCCTCCCGAAAACAGAAATTTCTTTGCTTACGTAAAAGCAACCCCATGGGCCCATCAGCTTCAGCTTTCGTCTCAACCTCCGAGAAGCTGGAGCTTTCAGCTTTCGTCGCGCTTTTGTCTCAAGTCGTCAGCCGGGTCTTCCCTCAAAGCTTTTAATTTTCTCCCCTCAACACGACGAAAAATCTCTTGTTGAGAATGCTCTTGAGCGGTCCCTGAGCTCGATCGTCAGGGGCTGCCGTGGTGTCTTGAAAATCCGGCTACAAGCAAGCTTTGGTGGCTCCCACCTGTGCCGAGCTTGCTTTCGCAGGCCCATGTGCAAACACCAAACACCCATTGTTGATCTCTGACCTTCGTCGACTTCGTTATCGAGGCTGTGTCGGTCCTTCGGATTGGTGCTCCAGGGCTTGTTGCCTGCAGGAGCATGTTATAGTGGACAGCTGTGGACAACATTTGGCCCAGCAGCCCTACCCCGCGAACTTTGAGCTGACCTAGCCTTTGTCGTGTCAACATATGTCAACGCATGATCTTACTACATTTACGACGTTGGGGCGAACATCCTGATTTGGGATGATTTGGGGATGAGTTTCTTTTTATTCGCTGAGCTTTTTCGGTGCATGCCGGCTTTGAGACGAGACCTGCGACCATAACGGCGCGGGCCCGCTTCACGGCTCACGGCTGTGCTACCTTTGGCATGCAATCACAAACCTCATCGATAATCATGTCAGACTTGTGTGTCGCCGCAGTTGAACAGTTGGGACAGAGCCCAAGACACGAGAGCATGTACCACTACAGCAGGTTCGTTGCAGAAGCATAATAGTATGCATACGAGAATACTGGATGTCAGATCACCGATGCTGTCGCTCGGACTTGCTCAAGCTTCCCGCCCAACCCACTCGATGAGTTTCTCGTTATTCCTTGAGGGTTTTGTGGTGCATGATGGCTTTAAGACGGGCCTCTTCGGCTGTATTGCCGCCGGCACACTTCACGGCTCACGGCTATGCTACCTTCGGGCCTTTTCGGCTATAACGGATGGCCTTGCTCACGGCTATGCTAGCTTCGGCATGCCCTCAACAACCTCATCGAAAATCACTTCAGACTTGCGTGTCACCGCTTGTGTCGCCACCAAAAACGAGTTGAAGAAGTCAGCCCTGGCTTTTCGGACAGTGAGATTACAGTCAACGTGCTCGCCAAACGGCGCCCCATCGGCGACATTATCACGGTCAGGCTCAGCTTCCAGGCGGTGTGTATGCTCAGGGCATGGTGCGCAGCCATTGAACTGCCAGGATCGCAATGCAGAAAGACAGCGTGAATGTTTTCACCTGTGAGCATCAAAGTTTGCATACCCGAAGAAAGCCGCCAGAGGAAGGGTGTTGTCAACGAGATGCCGCACCCATGTTTGCAGCCACGGCAAGCGCTGCACCCGAAGGAAGACAGTGGGCACATGCATTCGCAGCATCCTGAATGCTTTAGTGCTTTAGTGCATGACGCGGCCACGGGATGGGCTGGGGCAGCTGCAACCTGTCACCGGCACTACCCAAGAAGGGTTTGCGCGCAAGCAGTGTTGCAAGCGAGTCAAAAGCCTTAAAAGCAACACATCCCAATAGCCAAAGCACCAACGACCATCTGTTGAAAACCACGCCCTTCCGACGATTGTTGTATTTCGCATGGGGTCACACTACCGAACATCATGATGCCACCAATGCCATTGCGTGACCGCCGCACGCAGATCTACTAGCTTATGTGGATCTCCTTTGCCAAACAAGCAGCCCGCGTTGCTTCTCAAGCAACGTTTGCAGCATGCTTGCTTGTTTCTCCTTTGCAGTGATGGTGAGGTGTTTTTGCACATCGGTTTTGGTTGTGTCCATGATGATTCTATTGCCTGTGAGTGGTTCCAGGCCGTGTACCACGCGGCCATGGACACTTTCTTACAGAACTGTCGTGTTGTTCCCTTCCAGCTTTCCTGTGCTTGGCTCCCAAATGCGCTTGGTCAGATGGGGGGGGGGGCACGTGCCAAACAGCGCCCAAGTTGATGCGGCACTTGTTGAGGGAGGTGTTACGTCTTCAACAGCACCTGGCACCGAGGCACCAACGGCACTCCTGTCTATGTACGCTGATGATGTCCCAAAACAGCTCCGCACGCACACTCATCGTCACTTTGCTTACAGTGGTTGTGCCCAGGCTTCAGAGTGGTTGATGGTCTTGCCCCCCATGCCATTTTCCGTAACCCTGCGCAACAATTCAACACATGCGTACAGGTCACCAGGGCCTTGCAGTTCAATTCAGTAATCGGAGGTCTCGCGCCCCATTCGCTTGCAAAACCTCCCGAGGTCGTGGCCTGCTGAAGTGGCCTGCCTGGTTCACCCTCCGCCTTCCGAGTAAAACCTGCTCTAAAGGCTATCAACTCTGAACCCGAACTCGCATGGGAGACCACACCGCACCGTCCGTTCAAGACACGAAACCTTCCCGAGTCTTGGTCCTGCAAAATTCCGAACAAATGAAGTGCTGGATATTTGATCCTAAATCGGATCTATCATCTCAAGACGAGGTGCAATGGGATGCACACGATAAGAATGCAAAGCTGAGTGTCGGCACATCTGTTGCCACTCACTAACTGCTCATTTGCACAGCTTTCGCGTGCAAGTCTGAGCCACGGGTGCAGCCAGTGAAGTCAGAAGCCAAGCATCGTCACTGCGACAACTTGCCACTTCAGCATCTAGTAGCATAATTCATGCAAAACACTCGGAAGCTTGAAGTGCCGGGGAAACTTGTCGTCACCACGGACCACAGTCCAGCTTGCCTTCCTGGGCCAATGACAACTCACACCCTGCAGCAAGGCACTAAAGTTCACTAAAGTCATGAGTCATGACTACGGCAGCGTCCGTTTCGAGGTCAACGGCTGGATCTGGATTTCTGAATACAACCAGTCTTAAGCTGTTGATGTTGCTTGCAATGTCAAAGCAACATGACATGATTCCTTCATGGTGGCAACTACTTGTCCACTGACGGATCGTTGTGTGTGCGATACAACAGAAGGCCTGTTGCTGCCAGGGTGGTATTTGCCGCACTGGGATCTTTCTGGCGTTCCACGCTGCTCGACGTCATTGTGGAACCAGGCCAAATATGCGAGTAATACCGCATACCGAAAGAATCCAGACCATGCAGCAGCCGCTCACCAGCACGGCCTTCGTTGCCATTCCTTTTGTGAAGGTCAAAGCGGAGCTGGCATGCCAAACAAGATGCGTTGCAGTTCTGGCTCGTATAAGCACCACCAACCAGAAAGTGGTAGCCAGGCAAGCCAAGTGCAAGAATCAACCAAAGCAAGCATGCCTACTAGCATACAGAGATGCAGCAACCGGCCGTAAGAAAGACAACTCGGCATGGCGACAAGGTGGAAAACAGCAACCTGAGTGTCGTGTGGCTTGCAGACGTGTCTGCTTACACGTGAAAAAAATCTGTGCACGACACGACAATCGCATGAAACTTTTGTCGCACCATATATCCGGGCTGAACTCCTGTGCGTTGCAATTCAACCAAGCACGACTCTGGCATCAGCCTCGAAAAGCAATCCCGACAGAAAGGTTGCCACCAAAGGCCCGTGATCCCTCGCAGTATGAGCACCTGGCTGTTTGCCGACATTAAAAAAACAGGGGTACCGTAGCGATAAAGTCAATGCGACTAGCAGAAACATATTGTCTGTTCTAGTGAGGCATTTGCTGGCCATTGGTTGTTTGAATTGTAAGTCCAGAACATCAGCTTGTGGTAGACCATGTTAACGTGGCAGCGATCATGTATCAGGTTCTGCCTGGATTTTGTATTCCGTGTAATATTTCGGGTGCAGCTAGGGCATTTCAAGTGTCCTGCTGGAACCTATGGCATCTCGACCAAAGTGACCAAAGCCCAAAAAGACAAAAGGTTTGATCTTTTTGCACAGGCTCCATCCGAGCACTTCCTCCTCGGAGCAGCGTGACAGAGGCATCTGCGGCATCCCATTGCCGCCGTTGCCATGACAGTTGCGGTGATGCGACGTCTCTTCTTTTCTGTGAGTCTTGAGAATGAAGGTCATCGCACCCATTTCTCCTCGACGACGACCTCGTGCAAGGCTACTCCCGCAGCCTCTTAGGGCCTTCACTGCGCATAGCCGCATGTGACAGGCCAACTGCTGTGCTCGACCGCGCAGAGTCTCCTGAGGAGGACGGGTGGCCCACGGAATACGGACATCGCATATTTGTACTTTTGACCTTTGGCTCAAAATTTGAGCACTATTTGAGCAGCCTGAGCTTTCAGGAGTCTGCAGGTGACGAGCTCGGGAATGGAGGCATATCGCACAGCAGAGTTTTGTCCTGCGCTTCAAAGGCCTTCCCTGGGCTGGCAGCAGTCCTCGGCTCGGTTGCATCCTCTCAGGCGTCCAAGGCTGGCATGGTCGCTCAGGTGCCAGGAGGTCATTGAGGGCAACGGAGGAGCCTCAAATTGGTGTGGACCTGAGGATGGCCTCTGCAAGTGCTCCGCATGCACTGCTGGTGTTGAGGTCCACCAACTCCATCACAGCCATCTGTCAGCCGGAAGTCCACATCCAAGCTATCTGGTGGAAGTTTGTCAAGAATCGAATTCCACCTGGCGCCGACAAGGCCTCGTCAACTGGCGCTTTCGGGTTCACTGATGTCTTTGCGTTCCATGTCGGCTGCAAGCTTGGATGCGTCTGCGTCCGTGGGTCCGCGAGAGGATGTCGGCACGGCCCGGCACGGCTTTCGCTTTCAGGAACACTCCATTCCATGCCCGGAGTGTCCAGAGTCGCCCTCCCCGGCAGCTCGGACCCGGGCGCGAAGCGACGATGTGAAGCGACGATGCGCGGTGCAAGAGTGGTTCTAAGCGCTGCGAACTTTCCTCAGCCGAGGCGCGAGAGGATTTCAAGACGCCACCACGCGGCATTGCCGTCGTCTTCTTCGACTTCGTGCAGCCCCCAGTACGATGCAGAGCCAGAAGCTCACAAAGCCGATCCCTTATGCTTTTGCAGTGCTTCGCTGCTTCGAGGATGGGACCTTGACCGCTACGCCGGGTGACCGAGCCGCACGCAGGACTAAACAGGTCGAACTCTGTGCCAGGGCCCGAGCTGCGGATATCACCTGGTTCTACCAGTCTACCAGCCTTCTGACGTCCATCATGACACTTGTAGCAGCATTCTTGACTCCTCTACCCGGACTCTACCCGCGCTGTCTAGGAAAACTAGGAGCCACTGCCTGGCCAACAGATGTCGAAGTTGAGTGCACGATGCTTATGCCACATGAAATGTGGTGCAGTTCAGCAAGGTTCGCGATCCAATTTCTCAGAGTCGTGACGGGATACGGCATGAATACACATTGCTTCTTCTTTTGCTAGGAGAGGGCTGCTATGTTGGAGCCCAGGCTCAGGGGTCTGTGTGTCTGGCATGCTTGTATGCTTATATGTCTTATGGATCCGCAAGCTGAGTAGGGCTGATGCCAGGCGTGCAGATGGCGCATCCTTGGGCATCATTTCCAAGAGCACAGAGGAGCAAGCGAGCAGCACTAACTGTGTCTCCACGTTCACTGCGATCACCTCGCCAGGGCACCATCCGCAGCGCTTTGGAGGCTAGCGGCCTCCTGAAATTCTTCGATGCCCCCCTAGTGGCCAAGGCGCACCGGGGCGAGCATCCGCATGCTCGCCGTGCTCGCCGCATGTGTCGCATCTCGTGTGTTCTGCGAGGCCGTGGGCTTCGAGGGCAAGGCTCGGGCAGGGCCGGCAGGGCATGGCAGGGCAGCGCGCCGCCCCGCAACTGAGACTTGCGCCCCGCGGCGCTCGGCTCCAGGCCGGTTTCATCGAGGATCTCGCCCTGTCTCGCTGGCTCGTTTCTTTCGGAATCCTCTTGGATTCCGCCTTGGCCCGCCTTGGCTTTCCTGAATCAAGGAAGGGCTGCCTGCCAAGACTGGGATCCACCAGAGGTCATGGAGCCGCTTGGATGCAGCCGGAGCACCCGCCACAGCGACCGCCACAGCGATGGCCATGGCTCGGAAGGTGCCTTTCAGTCGAATACTCCTGGTTGACGATGACGTGCTGGAGCTCGAACGCGTCACGCCGCCGCGCTTTGCATCGCTTTGCCATGGCCCTTGGCCACACCACACTCGGTGCGTGTAGAAGGGGGAAGTGCTGTTTCGGTAATGACTTAATCGTCTTGACCCTAACCGATGCGGTCAAAGGGTTTTATTCGAGAGTATGTTCAATTCAATCGGTGAAATGGTTCTATTTTGAGCTGATTGCTGGACGAAGCGTCGATTGGTGCTAAATTTGGTGCTGGCTGACTTTCAGCATGCAACCCAGCAGCTACTCGTACGGTGCGGAAGCCCTCTTGAGTGATCCAGTACAGCCAAAGGGATTGCTACAGTGTACAGGCCCTTGGACCCTCAAACTCTTTTCTCACTACGAAGCTCTGAGGTATGTAGATCGCTTTGTTGACTTCTCAAGGGATCGCATGAACAGACGATGATGCAAAGGATGGCTTTTACCTTCGCGCGTGGCTTTCTAAGACGTGTGCAGGATTGTGCCAAGAGCAACACTGTTTCCGAAGCGGAACGATGGGTCAGCTTCTACAAGCATGAATCAATGAACTGGGATTCGTGGGCTGTTCCTCTGCCAGGCCAAAGCGCGTGGGCTGCAGGTCTATGCCGCACCCGCCGACGGTGGACTGCAGGAGGAGGAACGGGCCCAGCGGCTAAGCGTACCGAGCAGGGCTTGGGCTTCGATTTTCGGTCTGAGAAGACGAGGGTGCATCCGGAGAAGACTTCCTGAAGTGCAACAGTGGCGGTGCGCCACAACATCCGAATGTGGGTCTTCAGAGATCACTTAGTGCTACACGTGAAGTTTCGATAGTCGCATGTGCTTTGTTCTCTACGATTCGCGTGCCATGTGCCCTTCAGTACTGCAGGATTTTGACATCATTAGCGAGGCCCTTCATGTTCCTCGGCCGAGGCGTGTACTTTCCTGGGCTTACTCTGCACGCCCACGCTCGTCCTGTGATTCGTTGCAGGTCTCATCCCCAGCGAGCGACGATGACGCCGCAGCGCTTGGTGATGGCGCCGCCGGGGGCCCAGGGGGCCTATGGCCTCCAACGAGCCTCCAGCAAGTAGCAGTCGCTTCTTGGGAGTTTTAAGCCCAGCTGCCCAGCTGCCCAGCTCCAGTCTGGAAGAGTCCGACGGTCCGACGGTGGTGTCAGTCGTGCTCTTCGGCTTCTGGCAGGCGGAAAGTGAAGCCACAACCAGGAACGGCGACGACTGCAGAAGTCTTCTTGGTGGGCTAAGGCGACGAGAGTTCCGAGTTCCCGACACGAAAAAGACTCGGGTGCACCCCCTCACAGGACGGTTTCAGCTAAGCCATGCGAAGCCTCTTCCTGCCTTCCTTCCCGGCCTTCATAACCTAGTAGCGGCGGGAAAGCTTGAAAGCGGTGTGCCGGCGATGTCGTGACCGGTTGCATCGGCTGACGAGTTCAAACGCTGAGGAGAAGACCCGCCCACGGATGTATTTTCCACGTTAACATCCTATATGGCGATATGGTCGATGCATTTCTGGAAGCCTGCGGAGCATGCCACCCACGATTGGGTGACCTGCGCTGAGTTCCAGGTCGCACTGCCCCGCCTGCAAAGATGCTTATCAACGTGGAAGTGTCTAAAGTGGCAGGCCGGTCGCTGCAAGGATCTGACGCTCTCTAGCTGTTATCGATTCAACAAAGTGTTGCGTTAGTCTAAAGCACTTCATGCTGGAGTGCAGCTGCTTTAGGGTGGTTGGTCACCGGCGTCGCCGTCCGTCATGGCTTTCTGGGTGGGCTTGCTTGCTGGGCTCAGTGCGACAGTAAGGAGGTGATCACCACGGAATGGCCGTCATGTCAAGTTGAACGCCCCAGACGCGATGCTGTTCCGGGCGGTCGATCCAAGATGTCCACATCCGTATGTGCAGTCCAGCAACAACTGCTTGAAGCGATGGCGATGGAGTGCTGAGGGCAAATCTTGGATCCAGAACGTTGAGAGCCTCAGGATCAGCCATGGTGAATCAGGCTGCGTCGACGTGTGCGCACTGGCGGTGTTCGGCACTCGTCAGAACAACACCGGCGAGAGGGTGCCGCTGGCATGGATGCAGAAGCTGGATGTGATTTGCCTGCTCAGCTTTCCAACACGCAGGGGCAAACCTTGGTTTGCCACATGTAGGACCTGGCCGAACCATGCCGAATCTACCTGTGGCAGTGTTCGCCGCAACGCCGCAACGTCTCTCGTGACTGCGTCGTGACTGGAGCCCGCACTCAGCGACAAACGCTCTTTGCAGACTGTTACAGTGCGAGCTCGGAGAGCGGTTCCACGTCGCACACCAACCGTGGCGGACGAGAAGCAAGGACCATACCGTAGCAAGACTACTATCGATTGCAATCAACCTGTGACCCTCTGCTGGCAAACGGGCCTCCTTGAATGTTGTGACGAGCTCCATGTAGCCAATGTAGCCAATGTAGTTCGACGAGAGCCTCTCAAGTCCAAATCCAGCCCAATGACGTGCAGCACCCCCGCACCGATCAGTGGATCAGTTGACTACGCAAAGCGGGGTTGTTACATGTGTGTCTCGTGTTGTCGCAGGACGTGGGTTCAACCCACTGGCAGGCAAAGCCAAGCGATACGATGGAGCGCAGGAGGGAAAAACCTGGGCAGCACCGCTTCGGCATGAGACACGGACAGGAACGGAACTGAAGCATGCACTGTCGAACATTATTGTTGTGCAGCAAGAGGTAAATCAGTAAATGACTTGTGCTTGCATCGGTCCACCCATACTTGCCGAGGCCTCTCGTTATGCGTACCCCTTCTTCCGCTCCTTCATTTGGATGCAGACGCTCTTCGGTACTCACGGCATGTTTGGCATTCGTAAGCCGCGGAATTCGGAGCAGACCGCAACCACAGGTACGAAGGCATGGCCGAAAGTCATTCAAGGAGGCCTATCACATCCTCACGCTTGGCGCTCGCGTCGGTCTGCCTGTTCTACTCGCAGCCTGCGAGGACCAGCCTCTACGTCTCCCCTCATTCAATGACTTTGGGCGCGGAGGCACGAAAGACATCCAGAAGAGATCACCTGTAACTTCCTGCTTTCTATCGATTGTATAGCCGCGTTTGCCCAGGGCGCTGGCGGAATGTGATCCTCTTCTCCGGAGACTGCTTCGAGGGCTGAGCCATAGCCCACTCAAAGGGTAAATCGTTCGCCCGCTCAAAGAGATCCATGCAAGAATCCTCTTTCAGGCATGGCGATGTTCTGGCCAAAATGATTTTCTTCGTACGCTCTAGCTGCGGCTAACCGCCAAGCGGTAACCGCTGCCATGCATCAGACACAGCAACCTGTGATTTCTTGATGTGCTGAAGCGGAGGCCCATGTGCAAGCCGAAATACACGTAGCGGGAATTCAATTTGTAGCATCTCGGCCAACAGTGAGATTCAGCAGGCATGTAGGATGCAGACTCTTCCGGTTCCGCTGATAGGGTATCGGTACACTGACGGGGGCATGCAGGCTCGGACAGCCAAGAAAATGCCACATATTGCCACATGTGTGTTGCACCAAAGCCCGTTTGATGGGGAGCCTCTACAAGGAAAAGGACCAACACGGCTACGACATCCTGAACTCTTCGACATGGTGCAACTCCAACTTCCACCCCCGCCACACGACCTTGATCGTTGTGATTTCATGTTTATTCGGAGTTTTGAAGTGTGAGCAGGTAACAGCTTCTTTTTCCAGAGGAGATGCGGCAATGCAACAGACGTAGACTATTGCCTGTGCTACATGCAAGTCCTTGTCTCCTCTGATTCCCGGGATAGCCGCAAAGCGGCGTCTACGCTGAGGTTCGAGGTTAAAATCATGGGATCTGCACTCGTCCTTTGCTCTGCTTGTGCTTGGAAGAAGTGCTAGACATTCACCAGATGCAGGCTACACCCAATACCGTGATGTTGTTAGGAGCAGGAAGTCTTCCTGCAGGCGGGGCTAGACGGCTAGACGGCCTCGAATCTTGGAAGTGTAAGAGTGTCAGGCATTGAAAAAGATATCGAGGACTGGCCCTTCCCTTTTAGATGCGACAGGGTGTGCCGCGGTTGTGCAAACCGATCTTCCCTTATAGTGCTGTTGTAGGAGCAGGCTCGACAACTCTGCATCCAGCATTCTTTCAGCACGCCAGAAGAGGCCCTGAGCTCAGATCTTGAGCGGGCATGGGCATCGCCGGACTTGGACAGCAATGCTTCAGGTGAGATTCGTGTCTCAGTCCCTTGTTTTCATAGATTTCCCGTACCAGGAGGCTTGCCCGAGTCTCAGCTATCCGGCATGGGAGTCCGTGATACTTCCGTGCCGATCCCAGGTCGAGAATTCTTGCGAGTCTCCAACGGCCAGCTCAAGGCCAGTTGACATTGCGACCAAATGGGCGCGTTGCAGTTGTGACATTGCGATTTCTGACAGGTACGGCAGTGGGTCTACAGGTTGCAGCATTCTGGTGCTGCTCCAATCTCAGAGTCTGAGGGGTCCTACCGTGTCCAGTGCTGCTGCTTTCCACCGAGGCTCCCAGTGAGGCCGAACAGGAGGCCGCCCTCACGGAAGGCGAAGCGTCGCCAGCTCCTTCGCGCAGCCCACACATCGGACATCATCGCTTGCAGGTGTCGAGGAAATTCCTTCCGATACCCTCATGGTACGGTTAATAGGAGAGCTGGAGGAAGCCCGAATCAAGAAGGCCAGCGGGAGCCATGAAGCGTTTCGGACCGTGCGTGTGAGTCATGAGCTGGCTGGACACATTATGGAGGCCTTCCAGTCTCATGTGCCCGTAGTAAAGGGTGTGCCGGTCTCAATGTCCGATTGAGGCCTTTGGGAAACAGTGAGCCAGAAACAACATGTTTGGGGGTGATGGACGTGAGACGTAATCTGAGGTCCGCATGATGTTGGACAGATCCACCAGAAAGTCAAAGGTGACTTCCATGATTCACTGCTCGGGCTCGGGGGCTATCCGGAAGCCGGGTCAGGGCTTCTGCTTCGTGAATTTCTACACTGTCAGCGATGCTCCGAACCCAGCAAGAAGCCGGGTGTCGTTCAGATCCTCAGAGTCACACCGCCGCAGTTCGAGGCCATGACGGCGAAGAACCGGATGCTGGCTGCTGGGTCTATGATTGACTCGCGCAAGGTGGCAGCCTTCGCTGCAGCATGGCCCTCCGCATTTGTTTGTGTGCAAGGTGGCCATTAGCTTTGCCAAGCCTCAGACGCAGGAGCAGGCAGCATGACACCACGGCCACGTATCACCAGTCCGGCCGCGAAGCATGTCTCAGGCTCTGGAGAGCGACATGAACGCGAGAGCAGAGCAGGACGTGATACAGGCCGAAACAAGCCCACAGTGCGAACCGCTTCAAAGGGTTCAATTCTCCTGCAAAGGCTCAGGCTAACCAAGCCTTAAGCGGTGTCAACGCGGAGATGCCTCTTCGTCGCAGCAAGATGTCGCAGAATGTTGTGACAGCACGGTAAGGCGATGCGACTTCCGATGTCTGAGGTGGTCTTCCTACATGCAGTTCTGCCACGAAGAGAAGGCTCTGCAGCCAGTTGATGCCGGGCGCTGGTCACACCGAGAGAGTGCTGCCATGCCAGGAAAAAGAAAGCAGAGAGAAGCAGGCTATGCACGGCTGCCTCCCAACCGAAGGCGGCTCCGCGAGTGTCTCTTTGCAGGCCCTGCTGGAGGCTTTGGAGGCGAAGAAGCGCGCCTTGGCCCTCCAGGACAGGACGACCAGAGCCGCGGCTCGGATTCGGACAGAGATCTTGGTGCTTTGATCTTGGTGCTTTGGCAGGCTGCGAGCGTGGAGCCCGAAGCTGATCACGGCCTGCTCCAGTAGAGCCGTACTCGGATCCGAGTATCAACGCACGCGAGACAAAACAGCAATGTCTCCTCTCATTGCTTGTTGGATATCCTTGTGTTTGCTTTGGTGGCTGCAGGTAGGGGATTGAGCAGGTAGCACTAGCCGCACTTGACAGGGTGATTGCAAGAAACATGGAAGATCACCGAAAAGACAGGTTGATGTCCTGCTGCTTGGTGATTTTGGTTCGACCCGTTCATTGCTGACGAGGCTTTAGAGTCCATTCGTGTTAATTTGGCCACCGAAGGCCGGATTGCATGAGGGTCATGAGGCATTCTGGCTTAAGGATAGCGGATACTGACGGTCGCGCTTGTTGACGCAGCAGCAAAATCAGCAGGAAGCAGGTCATGAACCTGACACAAAGTGTCCTAGTTGCTGAGTTCATAAGCCCCAAAAAGTTAACACTTTCAGTTTTATACTGGGTACTATTATCCCGAAAAGTGTAAGAAGCTAGGACGCAGAGACACCATGGCGAAGATCCCTCAATTCTGAATCTTTGTCGAACCAAAAACATGGAGCACTGGGTGGCCGCCGACTGGCAGGAGACGCTGGCCTGCTTCGGGGTGGAAGCTGAGATACGTTTGGCGTTTAGGTTCCCAGGGTTTATGTGATCGCATTCCATGTTCATGGCAGGGGGACGCCTGGTGGGCCACCTGGTACCTCTGCCAGGCCATCACAAAGGGCTGTTGTTCGTGATTCACCCCTTTCCCGGGCTCGCTCTCCGCTCTCTCTCTCTCTCTCTCTCTTCCTCTCCCTCCCCGTCCTCAGACGAACCCCTTGCAAGATCGGGCTTCTGGGAAATAGCTTCGGTTTGACAATGTGGCTCTATCGGAAAGCCGGTTATACATCCAATGCCGAAGATGCAATTAGTCCCCTATCCCTGCTTGTCGGAGTTGACGCAAAGGTCGTCAATTCCGACACTTCGGTGTCTGGGTGTCTTGGTCTTGGCAACGGTTCGCGTCTTGCGCACTGAATCAACCACTCAAACACGCGAGACGCTTCGTTGTTGAGAGTGCCCCAAAGGTAGTCCATCGCCCAGGCAGTGGAAGCTGGAGGAGGATGACCTTGTGGACAGCTTGGAGCGCGACTATTTCTACGATCAATCGCAGTGCCACGTATCGGACCTTGGTGCCCTGACGCTTGGCAGCAGAATGCGTACATGGCGCGTGCAAGTGGTAGATACACCCCTGGCTGCAGCGCACGCCCGCGGCCTCGGTTGTTGCGGGCTCTTGAGTTTAAGGATTTGCCGCCCAGCCAGGAAAGTTGAAGGCTTGCTGCTCTTGTTGATTGGAATACTGTTTATGCAAAGGCAGAATGATTGGCATTGATTCATGGATGGCTGGTGTTCATAACGCACGGCTATTCGGGCCGTAGTGCTTCTTGGTCAACTAGTAAATACAGATAAGATTTAGATAGACAGATTGATGGATGGATGGATGCATGGATGGATGGATACAGATCTATTTCATTACCAGGCGTGGGGATTTGGCAGGCCATCAAATGCTTTCGCGATAGCGGGTCTGCTTTTTTCGACTCGAAAAGCATCTAAGTACTTACCCACATCACTTGATTCTGTCTATCCGCACGGCCCGGGCGGCCTGCAGAGCATCGTGACTCAGCATTTACCCCAAGTTGTGCCGTGTGTATGTGAAGTGGCAAACAGCCTTCCCGAAGACGGAAAAGTTGCTGTGTCTGAGGCCGTCGCAAGCCAGCAGGCAGCAGAGTGGAGGTTCCAGCTGTGCAGGCCTGGGTCAAGAAGCACGTGAGATTTTAGGGCTAAATCGGGGTTAAAGATGTCGGCCTGCGGTTCAGCACGTAACTCCAAATCGACACTCAGCTCTAGTCATACTGCTTGTTGGAGTTCGAAACATCATTGCCAGCAGAAGCTGTTTCCTACCACAGCCCCGATCACAGACGAGAACGGAGGCGGCACAAGAACTGCAAACTCAAAGAGCTTGAGGTTGAGACATTGCAACTCTTGGCAGTCAAGCAACCATCGCCATCTAGGATTTGCAAGCGACATACTTTTACAACAAAATGGGAGGCACGGCAAGTATGTTCACATTTTCTGCTTCTGCGGGTTCTTTGTGGTTATTTGTGGCTTAGCCAGGTTGCCCTGAAGCCTAAGGTACGATAACTTTCCCTTCCAGGGAATTCCACAAACCTAGGTCCCCCAACCCACGACGAGTGGCATGAAATAGGAGTAAACAATATGGCAAGACCCTCATGAAACTGCCATTTTCCTGTGTCGTCATTATGGGGGTCCACCTAACATAGACCCCCCTCAGATTCCGACCTGAACTCAAAAGCATCTTGCCAGGAAGGTGAAGCTTTGATTGAATGCTTTGCAGCCGCTCATCGGCTCACGTTCCTGGAATTCCTGCCGATGAGCACCGAGGGCCGCCTTGAGGCGGGGATGGGGATGGCTGACTAGGCGGCGTCTTTGATATATAGGGGGGCGGTTTAGAGTTGTTTTCTTTAACGGGCCAGCTGATGCTGATGCTGCCATTTCCGGCGCAGATGCTCGACTCACTGGTGCTTCAAACCCAGAACGGCCAACTCAGCACTATCAGCTTCATGCGGTCCAACGATGCTGCTTGAACCCCACCCCCCTCTAGATGTAACCTGGGCGCGTATCCCCTCGCTATAGTTGTACAATGCGTACAGGAACACAAGCACGCAGGAGTATCTTTTTACTACAGGCGCACAGCTGTAGATCACTCTGCTAGAACCTTGAGCAGCAGGCATGGATACATGCATGTGACGACGTGAAACAGACAGGCACCTGGATGTGTAACGTTCAGTGTTTCAACCAGGCACACATTCAAAATCACGTAGAATTGCATGGCCGTGAAGTCGGCATTCTACATTGCCTGTTTAAGCTCAAGCGAATCATGAGCGGAGTATGTATGAGCTACGAGCTGTGACTTTAGAGATATAAAAATTCTCTAGCCTGGAGACAGCGTATACAAAGCAGAACACGCACACGAAACGCAAACGGATCTTCGGTCACGAAATGACACGAAATCCATCCGAACCAGCTCTTGTGAGCTTTCGGGCGCACGCCTCCTCCGGAAAGTCGCCCTTGTTTCCTTCGGTTCCCTGTGGAACCGTCAGTCCATAGATGAACTCCACCACGAAGTAGTGTCGAGCCTGCCAACCTCCTCATGCTGGACTGAATGCAATTGCTGCGTGCACCGACAAGGAGATCTCCACCATTGTTGCGGAGAACCTGCCAGCCACGACCCTCACGGAAACTGAGTTCTGCGGCATTGATCTTGGTGGCTTCCCACAGCACAAACAAGTTAAGTGTGCTTTTGCCTGCCCACTGGATTTTACGAGAGCCCCAACGCTGCTTCTGGTGCTGTCATAGTCGAGATGGTCTGCGAACTGTGAGGGTGCAGACGATGTCCGACCGCCAGACAGGTCACCCAAGTTGAGAATATGAGCTGAGCTGAACATTGGGCCCGCCTCGTAAAAATAGGCACTGGGCCATCCTCTGCAATGCCAAAACGATGAAGGCGAGGATCCGGCACCTCTCCAAGTTAGTCCCCGATCTCCTCTTCATCGACCCCCACTGCAGCGTGGCGTTGAGAAGCTCTTCCCTAGTGGCCGGATTGCTTTCCTTGTCCAGCACCATACCCTGGTCGGGTGTTACGCGTCAGGCATACTAAGGCCTATACCGTGACCATTAGGGAGGGGTAAGGAACAAGGTCCTACACTAAACCATCAAAGGGACGGCAGTTGACCGCTTCACACGCTGCAGCGTGCCAGCAGCTTGCATCTTGAAAAGTGCATCCTTAACCAGCAACCAAAAAAGTTAATTATTTGTGCAACACAGTAGGCCTCGTTGGCCGTTTATCAGTGCAAGGGTGAATACAAGACTCACCACCTGGTCAGCACGCCGCGCTCGCTGCTCGGAGAAGAACGGCGGAAAAAAAGAACCCTCGAAAAACATGGGGAAGAGCGACTGTGTGCAGCCGGTCGTGATACAAAGGAAGTGCCTATGTAGCCTCGGGCGACAGTTTAGCCCAACTGCCTGCTTGGGTGAGGTGACTTACTCGCACATGTGTTGCCGGGTGAGGCGCGACGGATGGCGTGACCTGGCGCGATGGTAAACGTAATGCTGATGCAAGCGATGATGTAAAATCAGCACAGGTGCGAAGTGGACCATTTCCACGACGATTCTTCTTCTTCATAAGGTCAACCCCAGTGGAAGCATAGAGATCACAGAACAGTTCAAAGAGGCTGATTTTTCCCTGTCGAGACCACTGCAGGCCGTGGAAGTATCCCCACAAGCAAGCCAAGGCCTCTTGAGACAAGTGCCAGGAATACCTTGCTTCGGCCTGTGACTGAGCGTTGCAAGCAAGATTCCACACTTCAAGCTGTGCCGGGTGTGACCATTGATAAAAGGAAACTTCGCGCCTGCAGCGACTTATCATATGGGACGTAGGTGTATACGTCACCAAATCAAGCTGTGCGCCAAGCAACTGAGAATCATTCGACGTCACTGCAGGGCGAACAGCGGATGAAGAGGGCTGCGCCAAGTCATCGACTTGTACAGGCAGAGTGTCATGCTGAGCATCATTGAAAAAATGATCATCTGCACCGTCATCTTCCGGCGGCAAAGCATGCTTGAGGGCGGCCCAACGATTGTTGACTACCTGCATGTTGTGCAGCAATCGCACAAGCTTCGGTATCGCTCCGCAATTGGGCAGGGATTTGACCTTCCTTGTCCAGGGATTGGACCTTCTCCAGCAGGGCTGCTTGTGCCTCGACGGCCAAAGGTCGCAAATGGAAGGCTCGCTCCATGAGCTCGTGCAGAGTGCTCCGGACATCACCTGGCCAGAACGGGAAACCACCCTGTCCTTCGTGGGCCGCTTGTAGTAGATAGGATCCATCTTGACCATGGAGTCCATCAAGGCCCGCTCGCTGAGGGTGAACTTTTGGTGAAAGTGTGGGTCCAGATTGGCGGTTCGCCAGTTCATGTGTTGAACCTTGTCAGAGCGGATCCTCGTGTGGTAGAGACCGGTGTGGTCATAGCCATGAACTTGGCCTCGAAGCCTCTGGAGCGGACTCTCGAGGATGAAGCCACGTTCAGCGAACTGTGCTTGAACTCGGCGAGGTCCTCGAGCTGCACTTTCTCCGTACCCTTTCGAGCGTCTCGAAGGCGTTCTCGTTCGCCGGTGGCCGCCTTGAAAGCCTCGGGCACAACGACGTTTTTCTGTTTTCCCCACATCCCTTGATCACGTAGTTCATCTTCAGCAGAATCCTTGTCCGGGGAAATGTCAGGCATGGATTCCTCAATCTGAGGTGAGCCTTCCGTGTCCATCGGCTCGTCGTTGCCCTCTCCAGCATCAGCCCTGTGCTGATCCTTGGTGGTTTCCGATTCCTCCGCATGTGGAGAGCCTTCGGCAGGTTCGGCCTTGACTCCTGATCCCTCTCCTTGTGGAGAGCTTCCATCTGCGCTCAGGCACCCCAGGCAACACCGCAGAATTGACCCTCAAGGATTTCAGTTACAGCCTCCCTATATGGGAAGTACGCTGCAACACCCTTGACGCGGCGCGTTGACACGATTGGTCGCCTCCGCTGGCCAAGTGCGCTTCCCCGCGCGTAGGATAAGTAAACACATCGCCTTCTCCAACTGTTCGGAGTGCGCGATATGCTGCCCAGGAGGTGCTCTTCAGGTAGTTCGTGTACTCAGGGACGCTCTGTGGCGAGGTCAATGCGAAGATTGCTCGAGTCGGTGACATCTCTAAGCATAGTCAACCATCTTTTTCGTTGCACTCGATGTGACCGTGTTGAAGCACTGAGCAATGTCCTTACATGAAAGATAGGATCTCTCCTCCACGTCGTCGGAGGAAACATGACTTTCTTCATTATATGCGTAGCATGACATGGCATGACAGGCGAGCTCCGTAATCAGGTGCCACCTCTTGTGAGGTGCTTCCTGAAAGAGATGTCTGCTCTTGTGAGAAGTCTCCTGCCGCTAGGCTGCTCTTCCCCTTCTTGCCTTCGATGCCTTCGTAGGCGACATAAGTGCGTCGGTCAGCTCGAGTCGGCTCCAAGCCAGCTGATCGGAGGAACTTGTCCAAACGGTTCCACCGTCGACGAGGTGGGTCGCCCAACCCATAATCCGGACGAAGGATCAAACCAACCACCCAAGGTGGAAGACCAATGTCCGGTGGCGACTGAACGACAATCGATCTCGACTCGAGGTTGTAGTGTTCCCCCTGAAGAGAGGCAGTCTTAAGATCCTGAAGGAACAACCCCAGCAGTGATTGGCAGCACACTGCGCAACCAACCGAAAACCGTAACGGGTAGCCGTGGGACTGTCCGTTTGCTGATTGTTGATGCCAAGCAAACTTGTCCTGGAGGAATGATAGGCGTGGCTGGTGCCGGCCGGAGGTCCTTGATCGTCGTCCACAAAAGTGTAAGGCAAATCCAGGTCAGGGTTAGCGCCTGTGCCGTCCAGGCGGCTGAGGAGGCTGATCATGTCCTCGTCGTCAACAGCCCGGTCCGGAGAACCTGGATAGTCCACCTCGTCAGCATGAGTCGCGTGAGAACCCTCACACCTTGGACCGCCGGACGGAAAGAAATAGCATCCTGAGAAGTACTAGTGTGGATTTCGAGTTCTGTGCCCGGAACGAGTCTGTCAATGTACGAGAGGGTTTGAACCAGTGACGACGTCACAAAACGCTGTGGTGCAACATATCGGAGTTGATTCGGCAACTTGCCTTTGCGTTGTCCTGCAGGAGCGAGTGCTCCGAAGAACTGGCAAGGCGTCAAAGTTCCGGTCCGATCTCACGCACAAGGCGCAGAGCGCACCATCATCAAAGTCAAAGTCCTCAAAGATATCATCGAACAGAATCAGGGGCCCTTCTGCGCATTCGCGCCATTCGCGCGTTTCCTCCAAGATCCCTGGCCTTCTCAGCTTGTTAATGTGCTGTCAACTCACGCCGAATACAAAAGCCTTATCAAGGTTTGCGTCCAAATTTACAGAGACACTAGAGCAAAACGAATATTCCGCAGCATGCAAACATTTTGTTTGCAGATAACTGGATAGTTGGCTAAGATAAAATAGGACGACTGTGAGGCGAGTTACGGTGAAAGCACAAGAGCTACAGAAAGCTGGAAAATCCAGCAATGGTTCAGGATGAGCCGTTGCAAACATACCAGAATCATAACGAACGTTAGTTAGACACTCATCGCAATGAATCACCAAAGGAGATTGAACTTGTGCACTGCTTTTTTATACCCAGTCAACGAGCATCTGGGTCGAATCATCGGCTCCTGGGCGAGATCGAATGTTCTGATTTGTCGCAACCCAGTCCAACTGCAAGTATGGCGAGGTGACGGCGTGAGTCATTGTTTAACCCACTCAGGCTAGATTTTAATCGTTCTGCTAGACCTGGCTGAAAATACTGTGTGATTGATAAAACTGTGGTAACCGCCCTTCACTGCAGATTTCAGTATGTAGAGGTGCCGCTATATGGGTTATAAGCTATAGCATCCAATGTAAGGTCCCATGTCGAGGTGGGTTCCGGGTTTAAGTTTGGGCACCATGGCTCACACCCTGCCAGTGCTCAGCATTACTGTAGAAACCCGACAGCCGACGAGCGACATGGCCAAAGCCAGGCTTAAGGATTGAATGCAAACTTTCGGAATTTGCAGGTCTAGGGTTTTGTAGTTTAGGGGTTTATAGCTTGGCGATTCCTGGAATGCAAACCTTGTTCTAATAGTCTGTCGGATACGGACATGTAACGAAAACTTATCCCTACCCTTGCAGACCTCAGCGAAAGCCTTGGGGTTCCTCATGGCAGGGTATCCGATTCGTGATTGGTTCGGGATGTGGATCCGTCCTCCGCATCATTTGCGAGAAGTCGCGGAGACCACTGGATGTTCGGCCTCGGCATGGCTGCACTCGACTCATACGGTCAGCACGGGCTTCACAGCAACTCAGATCAACAAAAGCTGCCTGCTCAACATTTTCCTCCTGCCGCTCGGAAGTGGCGACACTGTGACCCCTATTTAAGAACTTTGCTGGCAAGGGAGTGGATTGGAGTCGGTTTTGTGGTGCGGGAAGTTTTGCCATCCGGCTTGAATAAGCTTCTGCATGTTCCTGTAGTTGCAGATAACTGTGTTTGGGGTTCGGGTTTTTCACGATTTAAATTTAGGGTTTTCCAGCACACTCGCACAATCGCCGATAGAAGTCAGTTCCTACGCCGTCCTACGCATCATGAGCAAAATACAGAGGGCTGGCAAAAACCAACCGCATCCACACTCACTACCCAGGTATACCCAGATATTCAAGAGATTGCTGCGTTGCAATTGAAAGCAAACCGTCCGGCTTGGTTAATCCGCTAGCCAGCATGCGCCCATTGAGCCAGCTAGCAAATCTGAGACAGCGCCTTAAAGCCAGCGAATGCGTAGAAGGACAGGATACATGATGGTGACAAAGTGTCAGGGGCCCTTGTCATCCTGCCACCGACAAGCCTCGGCACAAAAGTGCCAGAAAGCTTTCACAGCTTTCCTCGGCCACTGCGCAGGAATGACTGGATGAATGATGATGTGGTTTGGATCAGCTTCCTCCAATGTCTTCCACGCCGTGGTGGTGGAAGACTGAATAGTTTTAGCTGCACATTCACCAAACAACACCGGCTCACAAGCTTCCAAACCAGAATGAACAGTGCAGGCAGTGAGGCCAGTAAGATGGGTGAAATCTCAACGAAGTCACTCTTGCCCGAAGTGAGAGCATGATAGCAGATCTCGATCATGCTCATAGCAACAAAACCAGAAATCGCGCTCTCGAGCAATCGGTCGCCAGAGTGTCTCATCCTGAGATGAGCTTCTCGGTGGTTCCGTGGTTTGCGTACTTCCTCCAAAGAGGAGCCTCGCTGGTCAGACTTCGGAGGTATGGCCACATCGTCACGGGTCATGATCTCTTTTCACCCTCGACTGGTTGACACGCAACACAGCCTTGTCAATCTCGACCAACACCATGGTACCTTCCTGTGACACAACGATACCTCTGACCCAAATGCCTTCCGACTTCTTCTTTGACTCATCCTTATGCCAGACAAATACACGATCCCCTTTCTGATATGGACCGTCTGACGGCATGACACGTCGAGCAAGATCCTTACGAAGATCGAGTGATGGTCGGGCTTCCTGATGAGCCCTCATGGCAATGTGCTGGAGTTGGTTCTGCCGTCAACAGTCCGGGAGTACTGGTCTCCACATCAAACAGGTCTGGTGGGCGTCTCCCCGTGGCTATCTCCAAAGGAGAGTAGCAAGAGATCGTGAGTTGGCACTTCCTTGCCCAAGCCACCTTTTTGACCGCTTGACGAACTGTGACCCTTTCAGCATGACCCTCATCATTCAAGGCCTTCGCCACGCCATGATCGCCCATGTTCGTTTGAACAATCGAACGGCGGTGCCAAGGAGCGCGAGGTCCACACGGATAGGGAGTGATACCATGAAACTTAGAGTAAGCCATGAAGGAATCCGTGAAGAATGCTTATCGCCAACGATTCCCTGGAATTCAGTTGTTCGCTTCCGTCCACTGGTCCACTGGCAAAAAGCTCCCAAGGTCTCGGGCGCTTCCAAACCTTTCAGTGCTGTAGCCCACAGGAGATTCGAGGCACCATCGGTATAATGACTAAGGCTAAGTACGCCTTGTTGTCGTGTTTGATTGTTTCATGATCGACGAAAATCAAATCAGCGAACGACGATGCTCGTAACCCTGCGATTCCGGCTCGCGGAGGAGCTGGCGCAGAGGTGCTGCAAATACGACAGCTCTTGACGATGCGGTCGTACTTGTCATAGATTTTTCTGGCAGCCCAAGCATGCTGGTCCTTTGGGGTGTACTTGGAGTTCCTCATCTGCTTATGGACACGCGTGAGCTCCATAGTCGCTTCAGTGATCACTCGTCATCTGTGGCTAGCGCGCTTGTCGAAGCCTACGTTCCACATGAGACGGCAAAGATCAAGTAGATCCAGTACCAGGTGAGAGCTAGGTGCAACCTTCAGCTTCACACCCTTTATCCCCAAAACAGGACTACTTAACAAAGCCTTGTCCGGTGAGAGGTCGATCTGGAACCGCAAGTTGCGCATCTGTGGCAGGGACATCGAAGATGGAACGTGACCCTGCTCAACAATGTCGAACTCGGTGGACTGGACCATGTACTCCCGGTCATGCATGCACGCAATGAGCTTCTGAGTGCACGTGGTCGACTCGGAGTTGGCGAAGGTAAACTGAGAAGCGGTCTCAGTCACCTGATACCAGATTCCACAGTCCAGAATCTGATCAGAACTTCATCAGGTCCTGCGCGGCCGCGCGAGAAGTCATCGCCCTTGTTGGAGTCAAAGGCTGAGCGATGAAGGACTCGTTCTTCTCTTCAGTGGCCATAAAAGCAAAGTTGGCGAAGTTCTCAAACAAAGTGTGGTTCACATAGAAGGTCGTAGCTGCTTGTGTGCTACTGGAGGCAGCGTCGGCAAGTTGGGCTGAACCGCCCTTGGAGTCATCCTTTCCTCCATCCTTGTGTCCTTTGCCTTTTACCTTGCCTCCCTAACTTCCCTTTCTTCCCTGTTGCATAGGACTCTTCGATCGCCATTGTTCCAGTGCCGCTCATCCCAGGAACCATCCTACCATTGTCAATCTGTTTGCCAGGCATCGGGTTGCTGATCATCTGCAAGATGAGACTTGAAGAAGCGCTTTCCTCCGGATCCTTTGTCACCCTTTCCTTGCCCTTGCAGTGGCCTTTGAATCCGCGCTTCATCTTCCTTCCATGGAATCGACGCTGGAACCATGAGTAGCTCTCCTCGTCTCGTCGTAAATCCAGAATGCATCCTCGAAGCCTTCGGCGCTATCCTCTTCATCCTCGACCCAATATCCTTCACAGTTGTCCAGGTAGCTTTCCTCGATTACCAAAAAGGTCTTTCGGCCACCGTGGCCAGAAGGCGCGAGGAGAGGATTGTCAACTGTTGTTTTGGTCGTGCAGAAGATCTCCAGGTAGACCTCGCGAAGCTCGGTGAGGCGGTAATCGGCCAGCTCCCGATTCCGATGGGCCATCAGCGTGTCAACACCTGTCGCTGATCCTGCGCAAGGTCTCAAGACGAGGGCCACCAAGTTGGCGGTAATCGGAGTCGCCTCTTCCGGTGTGATGGTCACCTGTTCTTCTGCAGGAAGACCTGTGATGAATGCTCTGACCTCGGCATTGCCAGGTTCCACAAGAGGATGTAGAACGTAGGCGTAGGTGTCACTCTAGGCTTTCTGCATCCTTTGCATAGAGAGTTGAAACCTGGTAATCCAACGAAGCATGTCTCCATTCCCGCGGTGCATGTTCATGAACTGCTGGAAGCGGTAGAGGAAGACATTGGCCGCACTCTTCAAGAACAGCGGCCTCAAACTCTTGAAGCACTAGACTCCTTCGTTTGGATCATTCAGGCGATCTCTGTCTATGTAGAAGCCTTTTGTGAATTGCTGCTTCACCTTCCAATCGGTTTCGCAATGCAGGTCCACGCTTGTCGCTTGTCATTGTCCCCATCATGTGGGTAGTCACCTGTTGGAATGCAGATAGTCGGTGTAGCTCCTGAATGTGTCTCTGATTTGTCGCATAAGATACATAGTTCGAGAGGTAATCATCATCTCCTTCACGACGCTTTTCGGCGCTGCTGAGTAACTAGCCATGGCTCTGTCCTCGGATCGAGCCCCGGGAAGTTCCTCCGTCGGTTGTCTTCACTTATGTGAAGCGTGCACCTTCACAAGTGTGAAGCCACCGAGTATTCGGTTGCCTCCACCTGCGCGTCCACTTGTGTGGAGAGTACTAACGGGTACCTCCACCAGTGTGAAGCTTCCCGTTTTCCCGAAAGTTCCGCTACCACGTTGAGACGTAACCTGGGCGATCCTGGGCGTGTATCCCCTCGCTAGGCGCACAGGAACACAGGCACACAGGAGTCTGCTTTTACTACAGGCGCACCGCTGTAGATCACTCTGCTAGAACCTAGAGCAGCAGGCATGGATACATGCATGTGACGACGTGAAACAGACAGGCACCTGGATGTGTAACATCCAGTGTTTCACCCCGCAACCCCGCAGGCCCGCCCCTTCACTTCTGCAGACGCCGCTCCCCCGGTATGGCCCGACCCTTCCCCAGTGCTGCATGCATGAGCAGCTCAAACAAGCGCCCGCTACGGCCGCTGATGCTCGCTGACGCCCGCCGAGCGCCTCCAAATCCGGCCGCCCTTGCCCGGTTGCCCCAAGGCCCACAACAAGAATTGCAAACTTTACATAGTAGGCATGAAAACGCAGGAAGAGAAAAGATAGGTGGCAATGTTGAAAACCAAGAAATGAAGCAGACACGGCAACCCCTAATAGTTTTCCCCTACCCCCCGACCCCTCCCCGGTGACCCTTTCAAGAATCGGCTGGCAGACCTCCCTGCACATTTCTTTGTGGGCAGGTGCGAGCGATCGTGGCAAAATACCCGAACCTGCGCTTCAAGAGCTACGGCTCGGGAAGGACCGCAGCTCGGCTGCATCGGCTCCACTTCCAAGTTGTGTTGTTCACCACATCACGTTGGGGGTTTTAGTTTCCAGTCTCCCATCCCGCCTCCTCTCCTATTCTCCTCCTATGCCCTCGTCCGCGCCTCCGCGCCGACACCGCGCTGGCACCGCACCGCCGCCGCACCAACACCGCGTCGAACGGAGTACGAGGATCTGACTGGAGGGCCTGGTGGTAAATGACGGTTTTTTCGGGCTCTTCTGTTTGTGGTATTGTACAAACGTAGTATACGGGAAGGGCCTCCGGAGCCTGCTTTTGGGACTCGGCCGCTGAAGCGAAAAGTAGACATGGGACTGGAAATCATGCTGCAATCGGAATTCACGCTGCTGCGAAACACCGCAACATACGTGTGACTGGAATTCGGGCTGCTACGAAACACCGTAAATTACGTGGGACTGGAATTCGCGCAGCTACGAACCACTGCAAATATGTGGGACTGGAATTCACGCTGCTGCGAAACACCGCAAAATACGCGGGACTGGAATTCGCGCTGCTACGAAACTACGAAAGACCGCAAAATACGTGGGACTGGATGTCGCGCTGCTGCGAAACACCGCACAATACGTGGGACTGGATTTCGCGCTGCTGCGAACAAAATATGCGGGAAACACACCGCGAAACTGGAATTCACGTAGCTGCGAACCACCTCAAATACGTGGGACTGGATGTCGCGCTGCTTCAAAACACCGCAAAATACATGGGACTGGAATTCACGCGCTGTGGACAACGTGGAAGGGGCATGATGATGATGATAATGATGCAATGATGCTGCTGATTCCTGATGATGACGACCATGACTATGATGATGCTGTTGATGTTGATGACTTTGCTGATGATGATGTTGATGATGATGATGATGCTGATCATCCTGTTGCTGATGATGGTCATGTTGATGATGCTGCTGATGATGACAATCTTCTTTTCACATTCATTTGCATCTTCATCTTCATCTCGGATCTCTTCCATCTTCTTTGCAGGCAGAAACCCAAACGCATGCATGCAAACGCCGCTCCGACTACCTGCCTCAAACTACACCGATGAACCCAGATTTCCAAATACTACTGTCGTCTCATGAAACTAAAAACATACACATGTGGGGTTATCCGGTCTTACAATTTCAGTATCCATTGCAAGGCCACGCCTGTGTCATCCGCGAGAACAACAACTCCCTCGTTTTGGGTTGAGGAGTGCACCTTAGTATGAGTCGCTGGGGTTTCTAGGTTTTAGGAGTTTAAGGCTTAGAGGTTTGGAGGGCGCAAATCCCCGTTTTGACCTAATTCAACTACCTGGAAACCTTGTCCTACGTGTTCTCTTTCTGAAGTCCCCATATGAGGATTTCTGGAAATGGGAATGATTTAAAATAAGGACCCTAAGAAGGTTCCGGAATGGAGGCCATGCAAGTTGCACCCTGGAGCGGCAGCCTCGCCAATCCGGCCACAAGACATGTACATGTTTTTTTTTCTGGGCGGGTTGTAGGTACACTTCACATTTGTTGGGGTTCATATGTTCCTGTTTATGCCTGTATTCGGGGACTCAGCAAAACGGTGGGTTTGGAGTTTATATTATGGGATTGGAGACTTACAGCTCAACGCTTTTTGTTTAGAGGTGAAGGTTACGGCTTAGAGCACAAGTCGATGCATTTCTCAAAGCACATGTCTGTGCAAGACGAGCCATCTCAAAGCAACAAGTCTATCTAAATCGCGGCATGCCTCAACAAAGACCCAGGTACATCGATGCATCGGAGCAAGAACCTCTATGCGTTTGCATTCAACTGGTTCAAAGACTTTTGCGTTGAAATGCATAGATTGTTCATAGACCTGGGCGTTCAGATGCCGTCAACACCTCTTGTCGACACAACCCTCTTTTCAACGTGACCCTGCAAAGCCAATGTTTTACATGACACAAAGCCGCTTTTCAGAACCCCTGCTCAACATATATTTTTTCCTATATAACCTCTCAAAACCTCGTTTATCCTACACACTAGTGAAAACCCTGCTGTCTCTTCCCCCATCGAAAGCTGAATTCCAAGATTCCAGTGAGATTTTGCCCAACCTGGTTCCCCATTAAGTTGCAGTTTCCCATAGTCCCGCCGCGGGCTTGATCGGTAGGTAAAGGATAGGAGCACAAGGAAGACACCCAAATAATTCGGTTTAGGGTTTAGGTGCCTACCTATGCACTCAAGATCGCTCCCTGATCCTTCCAGCAGCGTTCATTCTTGGCTGCGTGCGTGTGTCTGTACGTGTGCGCATTCAACAAACGGTTGTCCTCCGGGCATATTCGGGCTGCATCTGGGTGTTCTGAGTTAGTGGATCTAGCACGTACATGAGCTTTTTTAAGGGTTCCTTTAAGGGGTAATTTAAGGGCTCCGTTACGGGTTCCTTCAGGGCAGCTGGATCAAAAACTTGCAAGCCAAAGCCTACATTCCTAGGCCCAAAACCCCAAACCCTATAGACCCTGAGCCCCGAAGCCCTAAACCCGAAACCCCACAACACGAAAACAGGAGTACGAAGATCATGGTCCGGAGATTGTGCATGACCGGTGCTACTGATCTCTTGTTAGCCGAGATGGTCGCCAAATGCCCAGGGTACCTTAACCGATCTGTCTTCAGTCGGGACACTATACCGCTACAAGAAAACCCGCATAGAGGAGGAATTTGGCTAGAATTCCTGAGCTGACATAGGGTTGAGGGTAGTTGTCGAGATCCCCCCCCCCCATCTTGTTGTAGCCTTATCGCTCGTGTGTCGTAATTCGGGGCTCTCTTTGCGTTCTGACAGCTGGGGGACGGCCGGCCAGTCCGTTTGCAGTGCCGAAAGAGAAAAGTCTACCGGCTGAGGGTTTAGAGAATAGATGAGAATAAAACCTTAAACCCTAAACCCTAATATAGGTGCCTCAATAATGAGTCAGAACAAGACGCGTCGGGCTCCTTTACAAAAGAGAGAGAAGAATCAAACCCTACCTCTTATTCGGTTCGCTTGGGGGATTTATGGCTAAAGTTAACAGTTTCTGTTGAGCCCTAAACCCTAAAGCCCAGGAGCGCTATACAGTGAGCAACATAGCGGCCTGAACAATGACTAATACGACTCGTTTTGGTTTACTGAGTTTATTGACACAGTTCTAACGCACCCTGTTCTAATCATAAAAAGCCTCTGCATCAACCCCACTTGGAGGGTCGGGGGACTTAGTGAGTGCTTATTTTATATGGTTACAAGTGTCATGACCCCAAGTAACATCCCCTGCCACCCAAAGCCCTTTTAAAGTACTTCTTGGGCTACTTAGAAGTCTACTTACGAAGTCTTTCGACTGACCCTCCCAGCAAGGCCCCCAAACCATCCCAAACCCCAGACGCAAAAACCTGCCTCATGGTTTTAGTTTAGGGTTTAAGGTTGAGGTTTTGAGGTCCGCTGCAAGGCTCAAGGGAGTATATAACACTCAATATGTCTTAAACTATCATAAAAAATATATTCTTTATGAAGCAGTACAATGTATTAAAGTCCTACAATATAACATAGTCTAGCAAGCAAGCGGCTTGTAATATAGGGGCCCATCTAAACTGAAGTAGCTCACGGGTAGGGTTTTCGAGAATCGCTCGAAACAAAGAGTGGTGAGTATGGAAGGCAGCGCCGCGCATCTCGACTTGCCAGGTTGAGGGTTTGGGGTTTTGGGTCTAAAGTCTACTGAACCCCAAACCCTAAAGCTTACAGGTTTGGGCCATTAGGGTTTAGGGTGTAGGGCCTGGTGGCCCAGTGTTGAGATTTAGGGTCCAGTGGCAACCCGGTTTAGGGACGAATCACTGACACGCAACAGGCCAAAACCCTTGCAACCCCCACTCCGCTCACCCTGGACTGAAGACTTAAAGCCTAAACCAAACACCCTAAACCCTAAAGCCTTAAACTTGCCTTAAACCCAAAATCAAATCCCCCCAACGCTACCCAGCAAGCCCTGAACCATCGTTTAGGGTTTAGGATGGTTTAGGGCTTGGAACCCCAAAGACTGAATACCGGTAGGATTCTTAACATCTAGAAAACCCGCCCGCAGTATCATTTGTAAAACCTAAACCTTCAAGGGAGGGTCGAAACTCCAAGGCTTCTGAGCTTCTGGTTGTGGCATCATAAATTTTCCGGGATTTGTCCTTCGCGTCGAAGACTCCGCCCTGAAACCTTCAGACCCGAGGCATCTCCTTCAGGCTTAAGGGCACAGTGTAGGTTTAGGGGTGGGGCTTACTTTAGGGGTTGCTTCTAACAGCAAATAGCATGGGTTCTTTAAGCTGATTCAGTCCATTCAGAATGGCAGCAAGTATGGGGTGGCGGCGCTACACATCAACAGCGAATTTGTGGCTGAAAACCACAAATCAACAGCGAATTTTGGCTATAAAAGCCACGTGGCTGAAGACCACAAATCAACAGCGAGTTCGTGGTTGTAAAGACCACAAATCAACAGCGAATTTCTGGCTATAAAAGCCACAAACCAACAGCGAATCTGTGGCTGAAGACTACAAATCAACAGCGAATTTGTGGTCCCGGAGAAAGCCACAAATTGCCTGGGAGCAACAAATCAACAGTAAATTCGGGGCTACAAATCAACAGCAAATCCCGGATTTGCTGTTGATTTGTGGGCCCGGAGAAACGCACAAATTGCCTGGGAGCTACAGATCAACAGCAAATTCCGGGCCCGAAATCAACAGCAAATCCCGGGATTTGCTGTTGATTTGTGGGCCCGGAGAAACCCACAAATTGCCTGGGAGCTACAAATCAACAGCAAATTCCGGGCNAATTCCGGGCCCGAAATCAACAGCAAATCCCGGGATTTGCTGTTGATTTGTGGGCCCGGAATTTGCTGTTGATTTGTGGTTTCCTAATCAAGAACTCCAAATCAACAGCAAATTTCGGGTCGCTTGCTCAATGGACAGGGTCGAAGCAAAATGCAGTAAGCACAATGTGACTATGCAAGCACAGTACGACTGCCAAAATTCACTGTTCACTCAGTCTGGATTTGGATGTCAAGCATTTTGCTGGATTTCGACATGTCAGAAAGTCTTTTCTTGCTTGATCTGTATCTTTGTGCAGGAGGGTATCTGGGCCAATAGTGTTCGCTCTCATCCGAGGAATTCCGAACATTCACGTGCTCATAAAGATTATGTATGTCGACCAAAGATTCCCAAGATTACTATCGACTCCTAAAATGAAAAATAATATCAGGGAAAAATAGATCATTTAAAAAAATTAAACATAATATTTAAGGGCAGCGCCAGGTGCGGGCAGCGCGAGTTCGTGCACCACCGGGCAGTAGTCCCTCCTATCCCCATCTTGGCCCCCAAAAGCCCGCATCATGAGCATCAGCTGGAAGCCCTGGGCTAGTCTGGGCACGCCGAGCCCCGCTGATGNGCGTTTTTGTTCATAAAGGCTTCGCCTTTACGGCTTCGCCAAGCCCTGGCGGCCACGGCCGCGCCCACAGAAGGGGCCCGCTGCGCTGCCCGATTTAAGGGCTGCCGCCAGTGCCGCCGACCCCGCTGCGCGTCGCGCAAGTTGGTTCTTTCTGGCAGCGGACACATGCTTGTCCCAGGAAGCCAAGCACGTCAAAACCTTTGCAGGGCTAACCTGAGAGCTCCAGGAAGAAAGAGCTTGTGTCCGGAGGGGGCGACAGCGTGGAGGTGAGGACTACCATATGCTCGTCTCACCGGAACCCAGGGTCGTTCCTGGGAAATCTGCGCGTCGCGACCTGGTTACGTGACCCTGAACCTTACACCCTAAACCGGCAGTTTGCCTCATCTGTATTGGATGATGCTGCCGAAAGCAGTTGCTGGCATGAAGAGGGTCGGTTTGGGGCTGTAGGCAGGACGGCGACAAGGACAGGTTGGCTGCTCTTCAGACGTTAATCGT
>BGNK01002764.1:718-92121 GCA_003297005.1 Symbiodinium sp. clade A Y106
CCCTAAACCCCTAAACCCCTAAACCCCGAAACCCCTAAACCCCTAAACCCCTAAACCCTAAACCCTAAACCCTAAACCCCTAAACCCTAAACCCCAGAGTAGCAGAAAGCTAAACCCCAACCTCCCGAACCCTGAAGCACAAATAATTCGAATACCAAAGCTCAACAAAAACTGAAGCACGAAGGACCCTAAACCCTACTTGGAGGTTCATGGGTAGTCATAAGTGGGGTTATAAGTCCCCTGACAGGGGTTATAAGTATAGTTACCTTACTTGTAACCCCACTTATAACTACANAGCACGAAGGACCCTAAACCCTACTTGGAGGTTCATGGGTAGTCATAAGTGGGGTTATAAGTCCCCTGACAGGGGTTATAAGTATAGTTACCTTACTTGTAACCCCACTTATAACTACAACTTTGCCTTGAAGAGGATCTCCAAACCCTAAACCTTAACCCTAAACTGGGTTCTTGTTACGGAATCTATTAGTCTATATATAGTTTAAGATACCATAATGGGGATCTATGGTAAATAGTAGGGTTTTTATTATGGCAGTATCATGGCAACTTAAATTAAATCCTTAACAAGAACCCAGTAAACCCTAATTTCAACCCAGAACTCAAATTCTAATTCAGCCGGAACCCCCAAAGGAACTGAAATTCCAGACTCGCCTGGGGAACCGCCCCCTGCACGACAAAGGCTTCCATGGCTGCCTCTACAAAATGGCTGGACTTTGGTGTTTTGGGTTTAGCGCTTAGGGGTAGAGTTTAGGGCTTTAGGATCAAGGGGTTTAGGAGTTTGGGGTTTCGGGCTTTCTAATCGGGTTTAAGGACACCGAGCACTAAAGACACCAAACCATACATCACTCGCCACTGAACTGTCACCTCCTTCACCCCGATTTCCAGACCCACTGAACAAACAACGCCTCACCCATAACCGGCAGGTTCCCAGGATCTGGGAGTTTCCGAAAATAGGGGACCCTAATATAGTACCCTAAATAATAGGATCCTTATTATAAGGACCCCAAAATAAGGTACCCCTATTTTCGGAAACTCCCATCTCTCTTTAGCACAACTTCAACCGTCGAGCAAAAGCATGGTGGCTTGAAGCCTTATCTTAAACTTGTAGGGTTAGTTTAGGCGTGTAGGCTAACCGCGCCTGCCGGGGTGTGCTCGTCTGGCCAGGCGCAAAAAATCAGCCGGGGACGCTTCAGCCAAATTGCTGCAGAACAACATCCTCGTTGCCCCAGACCTTGCCATGCACACCGAAAACGTACACGACACGACTCATCGAAACCCTGACTAAACTCTAAGCCCTAAACCCCACACCCCAAAACCTAAACCTCAAGCCTTTTGACCCTAAACCTACGCCCCCTCTAGGCAGAGTACAACCGGGTGTAGAAGTCGCAGCAGTCGCAGCAGTAGCAGTAGCAGGTCAACGTGGCACCGGGAGTCTGTTGGTTGGCCCACTTCGGGCTGCACGAATTGCAAAACCTCGGGAAAAAAACAAATCGTATGGGACTCGCGAGTGAGCCGACAGCATATACCCTAAACGCAAACCCGAAACCACTGCACCTGGATCACCGCAGGCTGGGACACCCACAAAGCAACTGTCTCCCTCTGCATAGTCTTTGGGTGCCCATAGAAGCACAAGAATTATCCGGATCCTATATCTGTGGTATAGGGTTTGGGGCAAGTCTTTCCAGACAAACCTAGAGGGCACTCTTTCATGTGGGTCTGACCAACCCATCCTGGCGCCCCGAATTGGGTGTGGAAGGGGTTTACAAGGGATTCGGGAACTAGAGTTCAGGTTTAGGGTCAAGGAATATTGAAAACAACATGGTACTTCATGCATAACGATGAACTTAATGCATAAGTGCATATATATATATATAGAGAGAGAGAGAGAGATAGCTAGCTACCTAGATAGATAGATAGATACAAGGATAGGTCGATAAACAGATAGATACACACACGAGTACCAACCTGCCTGCCTGCATGGCTGCCTGCCCTACATAAATGCACACGTACCGGCATTGCACTACATTTCAATACATTGCACCGCAACATTGCATTACAATTCCTTGCATTGCTGACATGACATGACATTACATTACATTA
The DNA here is from genome assembly GCA_003297005.1 of Symbiodinium sp. clade A Y106. Classification (NCBI taxonomy): domain Eukaryota; class Dinophyceae; order Suessiales; family Symbiodiniaceae; genus Symbiodinium; species Symbiodinium sp. clade A. The sequence goes on from BGNK01002764.1 coordinate 2,837, forward strand.
AGGCTAAGTTGAAGCTACAATTACGCTAAACTGCAATTTCAGGGCATGCATGCATGCATGCATGCATGCAGAGTTGCAGTCTTACATGCATATATGCATGCATGCATGCATACAGAATTCAGACAGACAAACAGATAGACCGACCGACCGATCGATCAACAAACGGACATGCTTTGTATCCCATCATAGGAAAGGCAGCATTAACTGTGACTATGAGATCTTTAGACACATAGTCCTGTTGTTAATATTATGTGCACACAGCTATTCGATTATTGGTGTTCTCAACCCCAGCCCCGCCTGGCCCTATGACCCTAAAGCCCCCCCCCTCCCCCGCCAAGCAAGAATGTTCAGGTCCACTAACCCTTAACCCAAAACCCTGAACCCTGAACCATAAACCCCAAACCCTAAACCCAAAACCCAAAACCCTGAACCCTAAACCATAAACCCCAAACCGTAAACCCTACAACCCAAACTCTGAACCTTAAACCCCAAAACCTGAACAACCCCAAACACCCACCTGGGTGGCTCGATTCCACGGCCATCGTCATCGGGAACTGGATCGGCCTCCAAGCTGAAAAGGCTTCCAGGCTCGTTCCTTTAAGGGTTCCTTTAAGGGTTCCCGTAAGGGTTCCCGTAAGGGTTCCTGTAAGGGTTCTTGAAGCGCTCCGTTGAGGATTACTTTAAGCGTTCCTTCCATGGTTCCTCTGGGGGTAGGGAGTTCCTTTGACCTTTGGGGTTTAAGGTTAGGGCAGGGTGTATAGGAGCTGGAGTCTGGGGTCTGGGGTCTGGGGTTGAGGGTATAGAGTTTTAGGCCCTAAAACTCTATAGGGTTTAGGGTTTAGGGTTTAGGGTATAGAGTTTGAGGCCCTAAAACTCTATAGGGTTTAGGGTTTAGGGTATAGAGTTTTAGGGCTTGGGGTTTTAGTTTCCGGAAGTCTTCCAAGGTTCAAGGGGGTTCGCGACTTGGGGCGCAGCATTTAATTAGGCCCGGGGTTAACTGGGCTTTTAAGTAACCAGGGAGAAAAAAGTATAAACTTTTATTTCATAATGGTTCCTTTAAGAAAAAAAGTATTAAAGCATGGTACTCCAAAAGCCCAGTTAAGGCCGTCGTAGATGACCAACATGTGATATAGGGTCGCCATAGAGGCTGCTTTCAGGGTGTTGGTGCCGGGGAGGGGGTGGGGGGGGTTTAGTGTTTAGGGTTCAGGGTCTAGGCTGTGGGGTTTAGCAGTGCTTCAATTTGGGGGTATAGGGTTGATGGTTTGTATGTTTGTTATGTGTGTCTGTGCGGGCNGATTCAGTTTGCTGCTTTCGCCAGCCTGTTCTCCCATCGGCAAGTGCGAAACCAAGCGCAAAGATCTCATGTGCTCAGTGTAATCGGCAAAAGAGTCATGCCGCGCTACGACGAGCCCTGCCATAAAGAACCTGTCGATCCGGGGCACAGTTTCCGAAACTCCAGTGAGCTGTCCCTCATCAGCGGGCTCGCTGCTGAAGTGATTTCTCATTGCCTCCAATGCTTTCGCATGTGACGCACTGGCTTCATGCTTTGCAAACGAAGATGGTCCAATTGTGCTCCTTTGTTCGCCGAAGTCCATCCAAACATATAGGCCATATTGCTACGAACAAATTTTCTTGATAGGTTGTCGGGGCTTTGCGGCAGCGCTTCAGGGCTATTTTTGGAGCCTCCCGTTCAACACAAACAAAAACCTAGGCTTTTTCATCCTTCTTAAGTCTGAAGTCTGCACCCAAAACCTTAAACCCTAAACCACTGAAAGTGCCACATGTTCAGGATCGTGGTTGGCTGTTGCTCTGAGGCCCTAAACCCTTAACCCCACGGCCCGAAAACCCTAAATCCCAAAAACCCTAAACCCTGAACACTAAATTTCTGAGCCTAACGTCCAAACCATATTGGTCTTGGATTCGGTTTGGGGCTTTGGTTTTGGGTTTCGGGAGGTTTGGGTTTCGGGGTTTGGGGTTTAGGGTTGCCGGTTTGGGGTTTCGGGTATCGGCATTTTAGCGCTTGGGGTTTGCGGTTTACAGGTTTTTTGGCGGCCTTCTGGGACCGAATGATATGCGATAGAATTATTCAATAAGCTAAACTTCAAGCCCAAAGATGCCCAAACCCCAATCCACCTTAAACCCTGTAATCCTCAAGCGCGAAACTCCAAAGGCTAAAATTTACATCCCCAAATGCTAAAACCCAAACACCCCCAACTTAAGCAGGGTCCTTGCTGTAAGTCCCCCTGATTCAGGTAGCCAAAAGTTTCCTAAGCAAACCCTACCAACGCCTACACAACCCCATAATCAAACCCTACGTACCTGTACTTAAGAACGACATCCGAAATTCACGAAATCCGATACCCCACAAAAACATAAAACCCTGGAACCGTATAACCCTATAACTTAAACCCTGAACCTAAACCTAAACCCCAATGGATCCTAAACCTGCACCCCCTAAGTAGCCATTATGGTTCTTAATAGCGGGTGCCTAGGGGGGGGGGGTGCTGGCAAACCCCAAACCCTAGACCCTGAACCCCAAACACCAAATAAATCCTAAATCGTAACCCCAAACCATCAAAACACAAAACAAAGAAACAAAATCCAAGGCGCAGCCTCGGACGACCCCTCGAGGGGAGCGCCGTGGGCGCTGGGCTGAGCTGGACTTCCTTCAAAACAGGGCTGTTCGATTGAAAAGGGCTTAGGTTGGGTTTAATTTTGCGGGGGCTTGTCGTTTAAAGGGGCTCACAGAGGTCTTCGATTGAAAGGGAGTTAGAATTTAGGGTTTGGGGATCAGTCTTTTGGGGCTTGTCTTCTAAAGGGTCTTACAGAAGCTTTGTCTTCAGACCTATCACGGGGCTGATAGAGTTGTAGCATAGTGTAATATGGTACATCGGCCAAAGGTATAAAGTATATGGCATATCGTATCTACAGTAGCATGTAGTCTCGAGTATTTTGTACCGAGTGTCTCTATCTATATCGTACGCAGTATACAGCATACAGCTTCTAGCATAGAGTATATAGTATGTGGTACCGCATACAGAATATAGTACGTATATAGCAGGCAGCCAAGCCCTAAACCCTAAACCCTAAACCCTGTTCCTCTAGATTACATTAACCGCACTGGCCAGGAAGAACCCTCAGGTTTTCCAACAGGCTCCAAAATCAGTGTCCCTAAATCCCAGTATACAGCCCTAAACCATAAACTCTAAGCCCTACACTCTAAGCCCTAAAACATGAACCCTAAACCCTATAAGCCCTAAACCCTAACCCCTAAACCCCCAAAACCTAACTCGTTAGGACTGCCGAGTCCGGGCCTGTCAACGGCAGCACGCTGTGCCTGTCACAGGGACCTCGGCTTCGTTGGAGCGTGCTCTTCTTAGAGGTTCATGGGTAGTTATAAGTGGGGTTTATGGGGGTCCTTTAAGGGTTCTACAGTGTCCATGGGTAGTTGTAAGTGGGGTTATAAGTCCCCTAATAAGGGTTATAAGCGTAGTTACCTTACTTATAACCCCCCCCCCTTTATAGCTACCCATGAACCTCCAAGTTGGATCATTGAAACTCCGCAGCTTGCTTGGGGTTTGGTCGTTTAGGGCTGTTTGGGGTGGTGTAGGGTGGAGGGTGTGTAGGGTTTAGGTCTCAACTAGGGTGTAGGGTTGGGGAATGGAGTTTGTTCAAAGCTCCTCGTCGTCTCCATGAGGTTGTGCGGAAACTGAGCAGATGCTCCCGGAGTTCCCCTAGTTCCAACAGTTAGTTTGAACAATTTACGGCTGCTACAGCTAGACCTGCATCCAAGAATCACACAGAAAAACTCTTCCAAAGCCAAAAGCTTCCAGAAGACGCAAGCCGTATAGTGATACCAGCATTACGTCAGACCTTGCAATCCTCACCAGCACAAATCTTGTAGCTGCGGCTTCTCCGATACAGCCATAAGACCTTTGCTAGGTTCCCCGATGTTACTTGGAAAAAAGCCACTACTGGGTTTCCGCCTTTAAGCATATTCCGAAAGCACGGACTGAGTGACTCTAATCCATCCCCCGAAGCCCGATCGAGCCCTCTTACGCCCTAGATCCGAAATCTGAAACCCTCATCCCTTGAACTAGACTCATAAAAATTTTGACCTGACAAAGAGGCGCACCTCGAGGATCAAAATAGAGGGCGCCTCCAGTTGGATCTGCCAAGGAGAGCCTGGCTTAGGGGCTTTTATGAAGGGATTTAGGGGCTTAGGGTTTAGGGTTTTGGGGTTTGGGTTTTAGGTTAAGGGCTTTAGGGGTTAAGGCTTTAGGGTACAGGTTACCTACTCTACTACAGGATCAATGGTCTGCAGCCTAAGTCAGCATCTGGTTCAGCAGTGTCCCCCTAATGATAAGGGTACCCTTCCTGGTGTTCGGTTTTGATACAACGGACCCTACATCCCAAAATAAAAGAGCAAAAGGGTACAACTGAGGAACCTAGTTTAGGGGCTTTTGGGAATATCGGGTTTTGGTTATGGGGTTTAGCGTTGAGGTTGACGGCCGGTCTAGGGATTGAAAAGATGAAAGATTCTTTGTTTAAGGTTTACGGTGCCGGGGTGTTGTGTTTAGGTTAGGGCTTCTGCAGTTCGTGATTCACTTTACAGACTCAAGACTCACATCTAAGCCTCAACCCTCAAACCCTAAAAAGCCTAAGCACAACCCTAATACCACTAACGACTCAAACCCCGAACTAAACCGAGGTGTCAGGAGGTGCCGGAGGCAGAGCATGGAACCTTCCATGGCCCAGGTAACCCTTGCCATCTAGGGTTTAGAACCTTTATTACGCACAGCGGAAGCCAGAAAGTTGGAACATGACATGGTCGATGTACTTCCCAAACCCTAAACCCTAAACCCTAACTTCGCTGTCTTGGAAAGATCCCAATCAAGAGAAGCACAACCCGAAGAAACCCAAGTCTCAAGGCTCCTCCTTCAAAGGCTGGACCTAAGAGTCACCTAGGAATAGAAAAGGTGCCCTTTTTTGGTCTAAAGTGGGTTATAAGGGGAGCTGAACCCCAAAAAAAGGAATAAGGGCCTACTCTAGGTCCTAGCAGGTTACCCCAAGCTGTGTGCCCAAATCCCCCTGGTAAACTCTCGCGGCGCAGGGTTTGGATTCAAGGCTCAAGAAATTCGGTTCAGGGGTTCCAGAGTGTAACCTTTTCAAGCGCTTAGGACCGTAGGATAGAGGCTCCCTTTGTCTTTATTTGTGATTGTTCGTCGATTCTGTCGAACAAGCCTTGTGCATCTAGACCCTGTGGTTCTGGTTCGGCGCAAAGGCCAATGAATTTTGCAGGCATGCAACTCAAAAGGCGGATTGACGAGCTGCCGCGCAAGTTGCCTCTTCGGACAAGCTTGGGGTTCAGGGAAGAACTGGAGATTTCGGGATTGCGGCGTTAGGAGTTTAGGCTTCAAAGCTATGGAAACTCTTTCACCAAGAAGAGCTTGCGTTCGATGCTTTCTTGGGCTCCTTCTCCACTGAATATCAGCTCCACATCATCTTTTGTCGGCTGGGTTCTTGGCTTTCTAGGTGGCAAGAATTCCAACACATTTCTCTTGCCACAAACTTCCAGCCCAAAACACTATATGTACCCTAAGCTTGAAACCATTGGCCCCATACCCTACACCCTAAACATCACACCCCTACTTACCGCGCTGTGCATGCTGCGCCGTGCAAAAGTCCTACTGCAACCAAGTGTTACAAGTATTATTTGGGGCATGTGTGTACTTCACATTCCAAGGATTCTAATGCTTCAACAGCCAAAGCACACACACACACACAGATACGAAGCAGAAGAACAAATAGAAACACAAAAACAGGCATAGAACCACACACGAACAAACGCACATACACACACACACAGACAGACACGCGCACACACACACACACGCGCGCACGCACATACACAAGCACCCGCCCACCCACCCACCCACCCACCCAGCTAGCCAGCCAGCCAGCCATCCATCCACACACACACAAACACACAAACACACAAACACACAAACACACAAACACACAAACACATACAGACAGACACGCCGACCGAACCCTATGCCGGGCGCAGTCCTCGCTTCATCGAAAAGGCGGCGATCGGGCTGACGCCGAGGCACCTTCCATCTTCGGACTTCCGGGGGTTAGGGTTTAGGTTTAGGGTGACCCAAAGGCTCCACAAACCCCTTAAGCAATCTACCATGTAATATACCTTTAGTTAAGCCACATTATGACATTGGGGTTTCGTGCAGTTTAAGGGAAGTATATACCTTTACTTAAACCATATTGGGATTCCGTACAGTATAGGGGCTTGCTGGGTGCTGTTTAGGTTTGTCATGTCAGCATTATAAGGCATTTCGGGCTTTCGAAGGCTGCAGAGGGCGTCAGAGGGCATAATGTGCCCGTAGAGCTAAGTTCCCCGGTATCCCCGTAAGAATAAGGGTAACGCGAAGCCCTGATGAAGATGAGCTGAACGTCATCATCCCGACCTAGACCCCCCAACTACCCTCTAATAGACCCCAAATACCCACTATTAAGGACTCTATTAAAGGGCCCTTGGGGGGTCGTGGGAATATATTCAAAAGTTCGGTTCTTCAGCTTTTCGGGTTGGCGGGCGTTCTCCGTGTTTCCGGTGCTAGGGTTTGGAAATGCTTAGGGTTTAGGGTTCTGTGGGTTTCAGGGTTAGAGAGTAAGGGAGTGTAATTCCTTGAGGTTTAGGGGTGATATACTGTCCTGAAGATTTAGCAATTCTATACCCTTGTCGGTCCTACATACTTATCTCTACCATACCCCAAAACCCTCTTCTCATTGTTCAAGCCACTATCACCAAAGTATAGATTGTAAATGTGTGCTTGCTTTTTGTTGGAGGTGTTTTGCTTGTTGTCTGTCTTGATGTTGGGACTACCTTCTGTTTGAGACGCGCTGGGCGTGTAGAGGGTTGGGGCTTCGGGAATTCAGGAGGGCGTCGGGCTCCGGCTGTAGAGTGTGGGATGTAAAGGTGGGGTTCAGCGATTATAGGGTTTAGGGATTGGGGTTTAGGTTTGAGGGATTGGGGTTGAGGGATTTGGGTTTAGGTCTAGAGTTGCGGTCTGAGTTTTGGGGTCCTTCTATCGTGGGAGGCTGCTTTTCCAAATTGTGCCCTGAATAGTAAGCTTTGTCCTACTTGGAGGTTCATGGGTAGTTCTAAGTGGGGCTACAAGTAAGGTAACTATACTTATAACCCTTATTAGGGGACTCATAGCCCTACTTATAAGGTCCCTCTTCAAGATGAACCAAGTGCCCACGGACGTCGACACCCCTGAAATAAGGAATAGTCCTTTAGAATTGAAATCGCTTCGAAGCTTTAAACAGCCTCTACAACCTGAACCCTAGCCCTATACCCTTCTTCTTATGTCTGCAGGAATATTCCTCCGTTACAGGAAGTCGGCTCGCAGAATATAGGACTAGGATTTTTGGCAAAGTAGAGTATAGTTGTAATAAGGAGCCCTCCGCCATACTGTGAGTAAAACTCCGGCTTCTACTTTCTCCCCCACCCTCCCACCCCACCACGACCTCGGCGTTCCTCTGGAACTGGTCACCACCTGCGCGCTACCCCAAACCCTAAACCCTAAACCCCAAACCCTAAACCCTAAACCCTAAACCCCAAAAGACGGCTTGGCAAAGGAACGGTTTACGGTTCAGTCGTCTGTTGAAGGCTTTCGGGGTGAAGGATCCCAGAGGGTCCATACTCCTCAACCACTTCAAGAATGGATTTAGGGTTTAGGGGTTTAGGGCTTAGGGAAGAATAAGGAATATACCTTAAATCATATGGGTAGTTGTCCAAATTAAGGTCCCCTTTTGGGTACCCTAAATACTAGGTGTGCCGTATTCTAATAGGGACCCAAAAAGGGACCATAATTTCGACAACCACCCGGATACACTACCATTCTGGACTTCGGCCCCCCAAAAACCCATAATGGGGATGGCCTTCTGGGACCTAATGATACCTAATGGTAGTGCTATCCCTAAGGGTCCAAGTACCCAATTATCAAATACTCTCAAAAATAGTAACCTACATAACTACTATCCCAAACCCGAGTACCTAATTATTGTGTCCTTTGGACCCTTAGGGTATGGACCCAATGGGTATTTAGGGCTCAGGTGTTCAGGTTTTTGTCGGGCTTGGGGTGCGGAGCTTCATGCGGTTTGGGGTTGAAGGTTTCATTCGTGGGGAGATAGATCAGACTGTTGGGCAGAGAATCTAGGTTCCTGGGTAGCCCCATTACAATAAGGGTACCCTGTTTCTTACTATTGGGTTTTAATAAGGGGACCCTAAAATAAAAAGGGCAAAAGTCAGGAACCTAGGAATGTAGTGTTGCCGTGCTTCCACAACATTGCTGCGTTTGTGCAACACTGCAATGGAGACTACAGACATGTACCTGACTCGGAAATAAACGACAAGTGCAACTACGGATGAGTTACTTGTAACCTTGTTGCTCCTGGCTACTGACGAACGAACGTGCAACCAGGGACGTGGCACTCCTTTTTCGTCATGAACATATAGGCGTTCCAGGAGGCATGTGAAGCGGACAGACGCTACATATGATGTCTACCACCCTTACCCTTAACCCTGAAGCCCCAAATCCTAAATCCTGAACCCTAACCCCCAAACCTAAACCCCAATCCCTAGGCCCCAAGCCTGCCTAAACACCAAACTGTGGTCCCTTAAACCTGAACCCCCAGATCCTACACTGCCCTTGGGCTTCAAGACTCTACGAGGACCAGTTCGGAATCCGCGAGGACGTTCGGGTATAAGGGTCCTATCAGGGTTATACGGTTATATGAAAATTGGTTCTGGAAGAGTGTTTAAAGTTAAGCATGGGGACCTGTTGGGGTTCGGCTGCCTGGTGTGGTAATCCGGAATCAAGATTCGAACCTTCTGCACGGAACCGTCCCTATGGGCAAGAACGCAACGGGATTTCGGCCTCGGAGTGGGTTTAGGGTTTAGGGGTTTATCAGTTTCTGCTTTTATGTTGGGTTGTTTCATTCTTCTTACCCCTGCCAGCAGTTGGGTGCCCAACTATGCAAAACTTGCCAGTGGCAACGCACGACCCAAAGAGGAGTCACTTCAACAGGATTTAAGCTTTAGGGTCTGGGCATGAAGGCTAAAAGGGCCGAGGGCTCCCTAAACCCCAAACCCTAAACGCTAAACCCTAAACCCCAAACCCTAAACCCTAAACCCTAAATTCTAAACCCCAAACCCTAAACCCTAAATTCTAAACCCCAAACCCTAAACCCTAAACCCTAAACCCCAAACCCTAAACCCTAAACCCTAAGCCCCTAAACCCTAAGAGTTTCTAGTTTAAGGTGCAAGGAGACGAATCCTTCTGCCCACATCACAGCGATTCACCTCCTGTGCATGCAGGAATCAGCACTGAATTCGACGGTAATGGCAGTGACATCTTGCCTGCCAAAGGCTTCGAGGCTTGAAGCCAGATCGTCTAAACTCTACGCTCTACACCCTAAACCCGAAGCCCCATACCCTAAAGCATGAACCCTAAAACCCTAACCCTGGAATCCTAAACCAGACAACCGCCTAACCTGAGCACGAAACCCCTTCGAGACATCCGACGGTGATACTACTTCATTCACACTGCAAACCAAGCCAGGCCATAATTGGTGTTGGTACCCGAAAGATGTGCATGATTTAAAGAACAGTTCCCCAGGATGCTACAAGATCTTCCAAGGGGATTGCGGTATTATGCTAAGGAGTCACTCGGCTGTATAGACGTCATTCGGCTTGGGATGTTAAGTTGCGCACTTTCTGCTGGCAAATGTCTGCTGCCTCTGAATTTGGGCTGCTAGCTCTGCCTGCTTCTGGCGGCGAGAGGACCAGCCGAGCTGCATGAAAGAAGTACTAATATTTACAGTAACTTCAACAATAATCAGCACCATTGTAATAAGAGCAACAATCATGATCACAGAAAAGTAAGAAATAACTCTCATCAATCCGAAGGAACTATCAGACGAAGACTATCCTCTACAGTTTCAGGAAGAATCACCCCTGGAGCGCTAAAACTAAAGCATGAACTCTTTCTGCAGTCTTAATTGTAGTTCGTTTTTGGAGAAAGAGAATCTATACTGCAGACTATAGGACCCCCCCAAACCCGCCTCAAAAAAAAAAAAACATGCTTTTATAGGGTGCAGGTAGACCTACAATTCAATGGTGCAACTCGTCAGCCTATGGCTGACGGGACTATGCCTAGGCAGTGAGACCGGGCGCTGCCATTTCATTGCCATGGTCAACCCGGCCTGTCTTTGGGGCTGAGGCCCAGGCGTTAGGGTGCAGGCTCTAGGATTCTTCGGGTCATGGACAGAGTTGTGTAGCGGCCCCTTAACAAATATATAGAACAGGGATATGGGGTTGTAGACTCCATAAGCGCAATATTGCAATATTGGCAATTGTTCCAACGCCTATACCCTAAACCCTAAACCCTAAACCCTACACCGTAGGGTCGAGGGCCCTATGTGGGGTCTCGGGCTTTCGCATCAAATGCAAAATATCTTAACTCCTAAACTCTAAATCCCACAACCCTAAACACCAAAGCCCCGTAAGACCGTTTAGAGCCCTTGAAGGAACCCTCAAAGGAAGCCTAACCCCTAAACCCTCAACCCCAAAACCCCTAAACCCTAGACCCCTAAACCCCTAAACCCTAAACCCCTAAACCCTCAACCCCTAAACCCCTAAACCCTCAACCCCAAAACCCCTAATCCCTCAACCCCAAAACCCCTAAACCCTAAACCCTAAACCCCGAAACCCCGAAACCCCTAAACCTTCAACCCCAAAACCCCTAAACCCTAAACCCCTAAACCCCTGAACCCCTAAACCCCTAACCCCTAAACCCCTAAACCCCTGCATTTCCTGGGGACTCTTGGTTTTCTGGGAGCTGGCCTTCCCGATCTTCGTCGTCATCACCGAACCAAAGTTCGACCAGAGGCAGTCGAGATACCTCCACATGTGGGGGTTTAAGGGCTTCGGCTTTCGGGTTTGGGTTGAGGGTTTGGGGGCTTAGGACTCAGGTCTGTGGTTTTAGGGTTAGCGTTTGAGGGTTTAGGGTTGATTAGGGCATGCTTGGTTTCAGGCTTTAGTTTTTAGAGCTTCAGGAGTTAGCTGCTTCAGGGTTTAGGTTGTAGGATTTAGGCATTTAGGGTCGATTAGGACCTGGGTTTGAGGATTCAAGGTTGAGGGCTCGGGCTTCCGGGGGGAGCTGAAAGATCTTGGTTTTGAGTTTAGGGTTTAGGGTTGACGGTCTACGGGTGCAGGGTTTAGGGTGTTCAGGGGCTGTGGGTCTAGGGTATAGGGTTTTGGGTTTGGGAGGGATCGAAGGCGTCTTTTTGATTTAACGTGAGGGGCGGGGCCTGGGGAGAAAAGCTCCGGGGCCAAAGCTGGAGGAAGGGACACGAAGCAAGCGCGGCGGGCTCCAAGCATCATCACATCCAAGCACGCCAGCAACGGAAAGGTAACAGAACTGGCGAAGCTCCATGCATCCTACATGCAAGCACAACAGCATCAGCAACCTGGGGCAACAGAGCTGGCATCATCACATCCCGTCATATACCATCACATCCAACATCCCACCGAGCTGCGTCAGCACCTCAGCCACGGAGTAGGGGAGGCAGGGGTGTTGGTCGATATATCAATTAATTTGGGTTTCGGCCGGCATCCAGGCGCCATTGCTTGCACAGATAGAAAGGACAGCCTCGCTAGGCTAGCTTTCGTGGCAATTCAAAACTCAGTAGAAACGCCATTCAAGAAAAAAACGGTGACAACACTAAGCCCTAAACCCCAAACCCCAAACCCTAAACCGCCAAGCCCTAAACCCTAAATCCTAAGCCTCAAACCCTACCTAAACCCTAAACCCCACACCCTGAACCCCAAGCCCCGTAAGCCTAAACCCCAAGTGCTTCCCACTGTCGTCCCGTCCTGGCCGGTCTCGGCGCGATGCTGAAGCTCCTGTACCTCGGGCGAAACCGTGGAATCCTTAACCCAAAACCCTTAACCCTAAACCCTAAACCCCTAAACCCTAAACCCCTAAACCCCTAAACCCCAAACCGAAGGGAGCCCCAGTGGTTTAGGCTTTGGTGGGTTTTTGCAATTCCTTTCTGCGCAGGCTGCGTTAATGAAAGCGCAAACCTCACAGAAACCTGAGCCCACACCTCACAATCATAAGGACCCTTAGCTGGGGTAGGGGGCCTTATTTAAAACCCCTAATGAGGATTTGAGAAGGGTTCAATAATCAGGCCTATTTGACAGAGGAAGTATAATCCCGTACCCTCCCAAGCGTCCCTATGATACGAGACCCCAGCATTGGTAGAGATGACCTGCCAGTGGTGCGGTGACAGCTTCAACCCGCCCTGGTCGGAGAGCGGGTTTGGGTTTGCGGGGGACCATGGATGGGTAATGAGGGTTTCAACAGGGTCAGGATTGGAGATCGGGATGGCGCCTTGGGTTCTAGGGTTCTAAATTTAGGGTGCAAGGTTGCTACTCCGAACACTGCCACCGTTTTCGAAAAACGAAATGGACTTGTTGATTCTGGTAACATCTCAGAACTATGATTGTGCGCGTGTTTGTCGCTCAGGAAAGTCTTGGTTGGTTAGGACTTTGAGATTAGGGCGCGTGGCTGAAAATGAACATATTTACTTAACCTACTCACTTACTGACTTACTTATTTGCTTAATTACTTACAGACATGTAGACGCACAGACATACCGACAGACAGCCATACCAAACAGCCAGACAGACAGACCGACGGACCCACGGACCGACGGACCGACGGACCGACGGACCGACGGACAGACAGACAGACAGACAGGCAGATAGACGGGCATGAACATATGTGTGTGCATGTATGAATATATATACATATATATACATATATATATATATACATATATATATATGTATATATATATGTATATATATACACACACATATACACATGTGTGTAATGGGTGTGTGCATCTTTACGTGCCTAGAACTATCGCAGAATTAAAAGAACCAAATGAACTAATAGGGTTGTGGCCAAATAGACCCCAAAGGACCCTCTGACATATATATATATATATATATTTCTGTTTAGACAGAGTGTACATACGCATATTCATCAATATAGATAGATAGACAAACAGATAGATAGACAGAAGGCGAGAGATAGTTAGATACATAGATAGACAGATAGAAGAAAAAGATCGGTAGATAGATAGATAGATAGGCACGATAGGTTGGTGGGTAGATAGATAGACAGATAGATAGATAGATGGATAGATAGATAGTTACATAGATAGACAGATAGACAGACTATATTGAAATACATGTACAGGTATGTCTGCTTACACACACCTGTGTGTTTATGTCTATAAATATATACACATGAACACGTATCACAGATTATAGCATAGACAGGAAGGATGCAGGATTTAGTTTTGGATGTAGAATTGGGGGGTGTCATGTTTATTGCTCTGGGACTATAGTAGGCCATTGCTGATAATGATTCCGACCTCGAGATGAGCCCTTATCCCGAAACCTTAAACCATGAAAAACCCTAGACTCCTAAACCCTAAACCCAAAAGCAACCTTGCCAGTTTCGGGCCTTCTCATTCTCGCCGGCCACATGCAGCCTCGGGCTATCTTAGGTCCGGGTTAAGAGGTTGAACATAGGGGCCGTAAGTCGGGGTAGATTGTAGCATACTAGTATGTATAAGGCCCGGTAGAGCCCCAATTTCCTACGCTCCACAGCCTATACCGGAACTTCAGCTAAATTGAAAACATAAAGTACCCAACCTAAACCCTACATGGTGGGATCCTTATTCTTCATAACCTGACCCATAATGAGAAGACCGCCCGCTTCTGAACCGGAAAACCTCATTTTAAAAACAAAGCCATATACCCTGCAAAACCATCCCTAGAAAACCTACTACGCATCCTTACAAGACGACCCGTTGGCCCCTTATTGAAACCCTTATGAAGCATCCAAGGATGCCGCAGTGCTTCGTCTGCTGCCTCGTAGTTGCGGAGAACCTGACGGTTTAGGGTATAGGGTTTAGGGTTTAGGGATTAGGGTTCAGGGTTTAGGGATTAGGGTTTAGGGTTTAGGGTTTAGGGTTCATAGGATGTAGTGATAGGGGTCTCCAAAGCTCCCATCCCAAAAGTCCCAAAGGCCAAAACATGGAAGCAGGCACAACGGGGGTGGGGTTGGGTGCAGCATGTAGATCCTGTTTCTGGCATCGGTGGTTTTGAATGCTCAACCCTACATGTCTAAACCCAAACCCTCCTGATTCCATGCATATCCGAAAATGCTAAACTCCCAAAAAAATTCTTATAGCCCTCCTAGAGCCCCAGCCCAGCACCATACCCTCGACGCTCACTTACAAGCACAACTGAGGGACGTGCCATGTGAGCCGCGCCCAAGTTGTTCCAGATGATCCTCCCAACATAGGGTGTAAGACTTTGGATGCGTCTGGGTCTGAACTCTCAACCCTCAACCCAAGACCCCAAATGCCGAAGTTGGAGAGTTTAGAAGCAGGATCTGGATTCACAGCCAGCGTTGCCGTTGCTATTGATATTGAAATTATCGCTACACTACGGCTGCGGCTGCGACCGATACTCCACTACTGCTTTTCTACGGCTACTGCTGCTGAGCTGCTGTTAAGCTTAGTCTTGCTGGGGCCACATGGTTTGATTCGGTGAGAACGATGGTGACGATGACGATGCTGACGGGGCTGATGATGATGGTTGAGATCGGTGTGATAGCTGTGAATGGTTATGATGGCTATGATGACTAGGATGGTTGTGACGAATGATATGGTGTTGTTGCTGGTGATAGCGGTGACGGCGGCAGCGGTGGTGGTGGCGGTGGCGGTGGCGGTGGCTAGATGTTTGCCGTCGCTGCTGCCTTCACTGCTTGACTTGCTGTTGCTGTCTCAAGCAGTCGAAAGCACATCTCATTCATTTCAGCTAAGGCTCGGGTTCCGCTGATCCTTCTCAGCTCCTGCAGCCGGGAATATGACAGTGTTGCGAAAGTGCGTGCGAATGTGGCGACCGCTCGACACAAATCGACCGCAACTGCATCTGTAGATGTCTGTAGATGTAGCAGCAGGGCTAAGAATCAAGCTGGTGCATGCATCGTCGGGCGCAAGGCGCATTCGGAATAACGCTTTCAATCGCCGATCCGTGAGTTCAATTGTAAGTAGACCAATTCCGAAATAGGCGAAGAAGACTTCTTGCAACCATTGCAACCAACCACCTGACTAGCGGCCGAGTATAGCGGAGACTAGCGGACACCTTTGACCCATTCATGCGTAGAAGTTGTTGCGGTGAAGGCAAAACTATGGGACTTAAGGTGCCGGGAACCATAACAGGTGAAGGGTGATATGGGGTTAAATCATCATCAAAGGCTATGCCCACATAGCCCCTGCACCGGGGACGCAAGTGAAGCCTTTCTCGGCGAGAGTACCTTCTCAGAACCCTCTCATGGCTTCCATTACAATGAGCCCCTCAAACGATCGCTCAAGAACACTGAGGCCCTAAACTCAAGATTCTAGGTTCTAAACCCCACCAGTAAAGCCCCAAAACCTTAAGACCCTGAACACTGAAGCCTGAACCTGAACCATTCTGTTGAACCGGGCATGGGGTAGACTAGGAAACAAGGCGCTAAACAATCGGCCGTTCAGCTTTGCGGCGTTTTTGGGGCTTCGGGTCTAAGTCGCAAGACCTCACTTGAAGGTTCATGGGTAGATATAAGTAGGGTTCTACATCCCCTAATAAGCGTTAGAAGTATAGTTACCTTACTTATAACCCCACGTATAATTACCCTTGAACCTCCAAGCAACCCGCTTTGAAATTTAATCCTGATCCCCTTCTCGGTCCCTGCCTAGTTGGAAGGCTTGGGCAGCACCAGCATAGTCCTGCTCTGACGGAGTTCGGGGTTTTGGCTTCTTCATGCTTGTAGTAACCGAATAAGGTGCCGGGATGAGTCAAGGACTACAAGTTACAAGGGATATTATGTCGCAATGACGGTGTTGGGGTGTGCCAGGGACGATGAGGCATGGTAGTGGTCGTACTAACTACTACTACTACTACTACTACTACTACTACTACTACTGCTACTACTACTGCTACTACTGCTACTACTGCTACTACTGCTACTACTACTACTACTACTACTACTACTTCTCCTACTACTACTACTACTACTGCTACTACTACTGCTACTACTACTACTCCTACTCCTACTCCTACTATTACTCCTACTCCTACTCCTACTCCTACGACTACTACTACTACTCCTACTCCTACTCCTACTACTACTACTACGACTATATACTACTGCTGCTACTACTACTACTACTACTGCTACTACTACTGCTGCTACTACCACTACTACTACTACTACTGCTGCTACTACTGCTGCTACTACTACTACGACTGTATACTACTACTACTTCGACTACTACTCAGACGTCTGGATGAAGCAAAGGCTCCAATCTCTGAAGACCTAACGGCTGGACTTTCGCCTCTAACGCACTAGAGCCAAACCCTAAAGCCTACACTCCAAACCCCAAGCCTTACAGCCGAAACCCCAAACCCCAAACTCTAAACCCTAAGCTCTAAACCCGAAGCCCCAAACCCCACACCCCTAGACTCAACTCTAAACCCTTCAGTGTCCTTGAGATGAAAGAGGGCGAAGCCCCGAGCGTTCAGAAGGTGGCTCGCACAGTCTAAGGCGCCTTGACGGGGTGTTGCAGGGTTTACGGTTGAGGGCTGTTGATTCAAACGTTTGGGGGTTTAGGGCTTAATTAAAGAATATTCCTTGAATCATATTAGGGATCCTATTATAATTTAAGGAATATTCCTTAATTAAGGGATATTGGAGTCTCTGGGTTTGGCATGGGTTTTGAAGGGCTTTATGAACAGACCCGAAGCCTACTTTCATAAGTGTTATTCGGCCTGGCTTTTTATGGGCGCTGTAGGGCTTTATAAGGTTTAAGGTCGTCTATACTCGGGACCGCTGTATAGGGGTCTGACAAAGGCTCCAGATTTCCCTCAGGGTCCAAAGTATCGAGTAGCTGCTTGGGTTTAAAGAGTTTAGGGTACCAAGTACTAGTTACTTGGGCTCAGAATAGTAGCAACCCAGTTTACCGTGATTCAGTACAAAGTACTTGGACACTCAGGCCCTCCCAAATGCACGGAACAGAACTTGCCTCAGTAGTTGGTTGGGGTTGAAGTCTCATAAAAGGTTGAGGGTTTAAGGTTTGGGTTTGGCTTGCTGGGGAGCTATTAGGGCTGAGGGCTTCAGGAGTTTCAGGGTTCGTCGGTATCCCAAAATGGCAATCCCCGCTTGCCGTTATCTGCCACCTGGCAGGCAGCCTCGCAAGTACATAATCCCAACACCCACGTCACTCGCAACCGTAGCCTTAAACCAAGAAAAGCCACAAAGCCCCAGATCCTATACTTTTTCCTGAAACCTTAAACCCTAAACCTATAATCCCTAAGCTATAAATTACAGTACTATATAACCTAAACCACACATCCTAAACCTGAAACCCGCGCCTGTGACACAGCCTTCCAGCATGTCTGCACCCTCCTGAAATCGCTGGGCGCAGACCTTCACAGAAATGATCCAAGCGCGTGCTGCCCAAGGTTCAAGGGGTGTGGCTAAGGGCCCAGTGCGTACTCAGCGTTTAGGGATGTTTAGGGTATCGGCACGGTATAGGGTGTAAGGCATATGGTCTAAGAGTCGAAGGCTGAAGAAGTTCAAGCTTGAAGGCTTGAACCCTAGACCGTCAACCCTGAAAACCTCAACCCTAAAGACCCATAACCCCGAACCCTATGGGACTATGGGGCAAAGGGCAAGCCACGGTATCAGGAAGAATGAGCCCGGCCCAGAATTCACGGCTTAGTGATTGTTGTCGGCATTAGGGCTTGTAGCGGTGTTGCCACATTTATATAGCAACAAACCGCTAGTAGTTGGCTGCCAATTAATTCCTCTCAGCTGTCCAATATTTTAGGGAAACTACAGGTTACCTTATGGGATTATATAGATTATTTATTACCAAAATGGTACAGCGCGACGCGAGATAAGCTGCGTCTGGAGCAAAACGCCAGAAACGAGCTTCGTGACTTCGTGAAGTAGGCCCAGAAGTTTGGTGACGGACGAGGTGTTATTTGGGGGGGATGTGATACGCATGCTTCAAAATTCGGACACCTGTGGGACTTCTTCGGATTTCAAGAGGTGTCGGAGGCCCCGAGAGGAGGTTGGGTCGGGATTTCAATGAACAACGTTAGAAAGACCCTAGGATGACGATAATCGTGGCGTTTTCCGGAAAGTAATGCTCTGGACCCTAAACCCTAAACCCTAAACCCTAAACCCCAAACCCTAAACCCTAAACCCTAAACCCTAAACCCTAAACCCTAAACCCTAAACCCCAAACCCTAAACCCTAAACCCCAAACCCTAAACCCTGGAATGAGGAAAGTAGTGCTCTGGAGATCGGAAGACTTAGCGAACTATCCTGCGGGACTCCCTGAGCCCTTAGGTCCAAATCCCCTGAACCCTCAGCTCCTAAGCCCTGAAGGCCAAAGGAATCGGTTTAGGGTTTAGGGTTTAGGGTTTAGGGTTACATCTTCACTTGCGAAGACCCCTACAAGAGCCTGACACAACCCTCAGAGACATTACGAAGCCTCGGGCTGCTTCTTCACTTGATGTTGGGACCCCGACAAGAACCTTGTAAAAGAGCCTAAACCCTAAACCCTAAACCCTAACATTATCAAGCCATACTGGGCGAAAAGCAAAACACCCTTGAAGGAAGCCTTGGGGGACTACTATGTTGTTGACAAGTTGAGCCCCCGAACCCTAAACCCGAACCCCCTAAAACCCCAAAACCCCCTAAACCCTAAACCCTAAAACCCTAACACCCCAAACCTTAAAGCAACAAAACCTTAAAACCCAAGAACTCGACATCTTCGGACTGAGGCTCGGGCCAGAGAAAAGGCGTAGTTGACCCACAGCTCGAACATGACTCCTCCCAAGCGCTTCGGCGCTGAGACCGCAGAGGCTTGGGCGGCTTGGGTTTAGGTTCAGAGTTTGGGGCTCAGTATTTGGAGTTTGAGGTTTTTTTTCGTTTGAGGTGTGGTACAGCTCCTGTTTTGGTGCTTCGGGCTTACTGTAGGGTTTTAAGTTTGGGTGTTGGGGTGTCGGTTTCAGGGCGAAGGGTCCTTGCAACTGTCTTATGTGGGTCTACAAGGGGTCTGACAGGGTTCTTGCATGGGTTTACATGGGTTTTGCCTAAGGGTCATACAGGGTGGCCATAGCATGTTAAAGGAATACGTAAAGGCCTTGACAATGAGGTCTGGGAAGGGTCTTGAGGCGTTGTTCATGAGGGGTCTGTTCAAGGGTCTTAGCAGCCTTTCGCGACTGTTTGCAGCAAAAGATAGGGGCCTTGACAATTAGAATAGTGTTTTCGTAGTATCTAATTGCATATATAGTTATGTTAAGGAACCCTACGTAGAAATGTTGGTGAATATTCAGGCTTTGATAATAAAGCCATATCATACAGTGCCATTACCTACTCTTATGTCGGAATTCAACTTGCAAAATGGGGGGGGGCTGAATGTCAACTCTGGGAATAGAGTTTAGGGGTATAGACTATGGTTTCGGCGTCTACCTGCTTGAAACCTCATGGAGCCTCCTTCCATTGAGTTTGCAAAGGCTTGAAGGGCTCGAAAGGCCTGGTGCTTTGAGGTCTGCACTGACGGTTCAGCGTTCAGGGTTTAGGGTTTAGGGTTTAGGGGTTTAGGGTTTAGGGTTTAGGGGTTTAGGGTTTAGGGTTTATTGTGTAACCAGCGTTTCAGGCCTAGGGCTTCGGGTTGGGACATTCAGCAGCAGGCTGCTACCAAAAATCTGAAGCCGACTTGAAACATATTCAAACCATGTGCAACCTTACCTCCAGACAATAATAGGCCCTAAACCCCTAAACCCTGAACCCTATAAACCCCTAATTAAACCCCTAAACCCTAAACCCCTAAATCCTTTTGCGGATTGAAGGGTTCACAAGGCAGCTGCGCTCCTTCGTGCTGCGACGGATGATCGACTTCCACCTGCGCCGTTCGGGTTTTCATGGGCTTTCAAGAGGCTGGGCTTTGAAGTAGCCAGGGAAAAAAGTATAGACTTTTATTTCATAATGGCTCCCTTTAAGTAACAGGTCCCCAAAAAGTAGGGAAAAAAGTATAGACTTTTATTTCATAATGGCTCCCTTTAAGTAAGAGGTCCCCAAAAAGTATTAAAGTATGCTACTCCGAAGGCCAGGAGGGTCTCCGAGGTTTCATGCTGCTTTGTGCGCTTTTGGGTGTCTTTGGGGTTGTATACCTGGAGGGTCATACCCACCCCTTTTTGAGGTTTCCTAGTTTTATGGCTAGGATCTCCTATATAGAAAAGTAGGTACCTTAAAAAAGGGTAGGGTATGAGCCTACCTTAAACTACCATAACCCACTTTTTTGTAGATTCCGATTATAAACCCTAACATGGAGTTTATAGGGACCCTACCAAAAAAGTAGGTTTTGGTAGGTTAAGGTATAGGTAAGGTTTTACGCGGATGAGGTTTTATTGGGAGTTAGGATTCGGGGGACCCTTGGGGATATAGACCCTCTCAATAAGGTCCCTTTTAAGAGAGCCAGAAGTAGGGTTCAGAAGGGGTACCCTTTAAGGGGTCTCCTTAATGCTACCNAGTTAGGATTCGGGGGACCCTTGGGGATATAGACCCTCTCAATAAGGTCCCTTTTAAGAGAGCCAGAAGTAGGGTTCAGAAGGGGTACCCTTTAAGGGGTCTCCTTAATGCTACCTAGGTTTTATGGGGTTCCAGCTCTTGGGTTGTGCGGCTTTGGGGTTTTGCGCTTTGGCTTTGGCTTCAGAGTTTCGGGACCCCAACCTCAAGCCTGTTCAGGTTTCGGCCACACTCCGGGTTTAGGGTTTAGGGTTTAGGTTTAGGGTTTAGGGTTTAGGGTTTAGGGTTTAGGTTTAGGGTTTAGGGTTTAGGGTTCGGGATTTTAGAAGTCCTGGTCTTGTTGAAAGCTTCTTACTCATAACATTCCTGAATTCAGGTGTTTGGGCTCTCCGGAACCCGCGCACCCTCAGGCCACTAAAACCAAAACTATTGAAGCCAAAATCCGCAACCCTGAATGAAGCTCAACTCTTCGGAAGCCCCGAAACCGAAACGCCGGAAGATGCCTGACACGGTATCATAGAGGCCTTAATAGTAAGAATCGGGTTTTGGGGCCTACTAGGCTATAATTATAATAAGGGACCCTCAAAATAGTAAAGGTAATTATTGAGGCCCCTATAGCAAAAAGATGAATCTTTGCGTTCACCCTGCCAAGCCCTAAACCCTGTACCCGAAACACTCAAACTCGCAAGCCCAGCCATTGACGCACACCGGCACTCCTGAAGCCCTGCACCCTAAGCCCTACCCCGTAAAAAGCCCTTGCTCAGCCCCAAAGCCCTAAACTCCGTATACTTCCTGGCCGAGCAGCCTGTTGGAAAAGCTTCAAAGCTTGGCCAAAGTAGTACTGAGCCTGTGCAGGTTGGTGTGATGTAGGGGCCGTAATAATAGGAGCAGGGTTTAGGGGTAATACGAAAATCAGGAACCTCCAAAACCCTATTCTAATTATTAAGGCCCCTACATTAATTCGGTCGGAATACACACTACGAATGTCCCGCGATCATGATAACCATGGTTTCTACATAGTGGTACTGTACCATTGTTAACACAAAGACCCTGCTCTAAGACTGTCCCCCGCTAAAGTCCCTGTATTGTATAGTGCCCTCATCTACCTAGCGGCTCATCCCCTACCCCTTTTTTAGGATACCTAGTTTTATGGTTAGGATCTGTTATCTTAAAAAGTAGGCGCCCTAAAAAAGGGGTATGGCATGAGCCTCTAGGTACTTATCAAGACCTCTAGCTTTCAGGGTTCGGGCTTCAACATCCTAAGTGTAAGGTTTAGGACCGCGGTGTTTTGTTAACACGACCGGACCTAATGAAGGGTTAGGGTTTCAAGAAGGGTTACCAGGGGTTCAGGGCTTGGTTTTGGGTTTACCTACCTTTGGTGGAATGGAAGAATGGTATTAATAGTAGTTATAATTGTACCCCATTCCTCCATTCCCTACTAACCAAAGGATAGTTTAGGATACTGCTAACGGCGCTGATGCTCCTAAAGGTTCGGGTAATCCCCAAACGACAGCGTCGTGAAGCCCTGAAGAGACAGTCCCAACACCCAACAGGAGCCTAAAGTAACCAGGGAGAAACAAGTATACACTTTACTTTCATAGTGGTTCCTTGAAGACTTTAAGGAACAGGTCCCCGAAAAAAACTTTGAAGTATGGTAGTGCAGAACCCCAGTAGACCCCTATAGTCTAAAGGCTGAACCCGAAACCCGAACAGTGCAGGTAATTAGTCTTCAAGAAAGGTAGCTTTGCGGCCGACGTATAAATCCTCCTCTCAGGCAATGGGAAACCGTGATATATATGGACCTGTGAGAAAACCCCACGTATCCCCCATGCTTTCGAAACTACACGCCCCCGGCCTGATAGCAATCCGACTTTCGCAGGTTTGATTGGCCGAGCTGGAAGAAGCGCAGTACCTTGGCTGACAGGCTAAACTGTACGATCACCTTGACCTATGTTCGAACCCAGATGCTTTATAGAAACCATTCTAGAAACCCTGAGAGGGACCCTCACAGGAATACTGAAAGGTTCAGAGCTAAGGGGCTCTATCGCGGCTGCTTGACAGAAGCTCCGATGTCGTTGACGTGGTCGGAAGCACATGACCTTGCGGAGTATCTCCAAACCCAAAATCCAAAACTCTTCAGCCCCACACCCCCACACCACCCCGTATCCTCTCGTCGATCCTCGACGAACGCACCTAACGAGNCCCCCCCCAACCCTTATTCTTATTCCGAAGAAGCTCTGAGAACCATGCTAAATAAAGCAACTCGTATAGCCTTCTGGGAGAATCTTATAGACCCCAACTATATAGATCGCAGAACAACGCGTAAAAACAGACAGAACTTGATTACTGATAAAGACCTCACACCCTAAACCCCGTGCAACCCTCTAAAACAAAAGAAATGTTATGAACCCTTTAAAGGCTTTAGAACCTTGCAAACCCCGTACAAAAGCCCCGAACAATTCTGACAAACTACAAAAGAATCTGAGCCCGAAATCCCAAGGCCGAAAACCTTCACCGTGAACCCTAAACCTGAAACCTAAACGGATCGCCTCCAGAGCTATCATGTTCCATGGCCGGCTTTGGCGTTTCGGAGGAGCCTGGAGCCGGGAAGGGTATGGGTTCAGGCTTGAGTTCAGGGTTTAGGGTTTAGGGTTAAGGGTTTAGAGTTTAGGGTTTAGGGTTTAGGGTTTAGAGTTTAGGGTTTAGGGTTTAGGGTTAAGGGTTTAGGGTTTAGAGTTTAGGGTTTAGGGTTTAGGGTCTACCTGTGGCCCCAAACCCTACACCATAGCAGGTTATGACCCCTTAATTAGAGGGTCCAACCCTTAAAACGGTAGGTTTTTGGATCCACAGGTAGGGCTCAGCATATAGGATTCAGGGCTCAGGGCATAGAGAGAGACAAGAAACAGTGTTGCTGACGGAGGCGCCTACAGTGGGTTTCCGGTTCAGGGTGTGAAGACTGGCGTGGAGAGTCTAGGGTAACTCGGTTTAGGGGTTTCGGGTGTAGGGCGAGTCGAGTGTAACTAGGCTTCATGTTTACCTACCATCTACCGGTTCTAAGGCGAGGGCGCGGGTCTTGGGTCTAGGATTCACAGTTCAGGGTTTAGGGCTCATGGTCTCACGGAATGACGGTAATTGTGCATGTCAGTGGAAACACGGCTTCAATTTGTCCATCCACCTGTTGAACCACGGACATAAGCCACCTGAACAGCCCTCAACTCAACACTAAACCCTCAACCCTAAACCCTGAACCCTAAACCCTGAACCCTAAACTGCCGAGAGCGCCGCTGACCATTTGCATGGGCACTCGAGGCTCCGACCGAGGCCCCCGGCCGAGCGTCTCGACAAGACGGTGAGGGAGGGAAAAGCGTCCCGGTATACGAGGACTGTAGTGACGCCGCCCCGCGAATGACTTCTTTGCCGTTAGGCAATAAAGAAGGACCCCAAACCCACCACCATTGGGGTCATCTGTGCTTTTTGGGGGGTTTGCCTCCCTGCCCTGCCCTGCCCTGCCCTGCCCTGTTCTGCCCTGCCCTGCCCTGCCCTGCCCTGACATGCTGACGCAAGTGCGCGATTAGTGGGTGCCCCTATTCCTGAAGTAAAAGGCGCACCCACCGCGCGCACACTGTCTACACACCCTAAACCCTCAACCTGAACCCTAAACCCTAAACCCTCAACCCTCAACCCTCAACCCTAAACCCTAAACCCTAAACCCTAAACCCTGAACCCTAAACCCTCAACCCTCAACCCTCAACCCTCAACCCTAAACCCTAAACGACCCCGGATCCGGTTTTGTTTTCAGGGTTTAGTCTACTAAGATACAGCGTTTAGTGTTTTAGGCCATGAAGGTGGAGGGTACATGGGCTGAGCAGACGGTACTAGGGTATACTGCAGGCTATTGGTTTTTGGTTTTCGGGTAGTAGGGTTGAAGAAGACTGTAGGGGCTTAGGTGAAACTCCTTCTCCCAGTAGCTGCTTGGCGGCTTGTAGTTTGCTGGTTGTGCGAGTTCTTCGAATTCCGGGATCACTTTCAGGCATCCTTAAATGGGGTAGGTATACCGGCTCCATGTTTTCTGAAACTCGTGCTGCGCTTACGTCAGCCTAACCCGCGACCCCAGAACAACAAAGTAGGTTATCGGTAACGAAACTTCACCACGCAACACGCACAGGCAATGAAAAAGCGAACAAATCAGGAGAAAGATTGCAACTCAAATTGAACTGAGCTCCAAATCCTAAACCCTGAACCGTGAACCCCACATAAAACCCTAAACCCTAAACCCTAAAACCCTTGACCCTAAAAGCAAAAACCTGGCCTTCCGCACTCCCCAAAAGCGTTTCCACGTCGCTATGACCAGGGATAATTTCTCCTGCGCCTGGGACTTGGGGCTGCATAAAGGCTTGGGGTTTAGGGCTGAGTTTAGGGTTTGGGTTTAGGGTTTAAGGTCAGCTACAGGGCATAGCTATGACGATGTCCTGCAATGTCGATGGCAACCGGCGGCATGGCTGGTAGGCCTCATGCAGAGAAGAAGAACTTCCATGACATTACGGGTTACCGTCAGGGTTTGGAGCGCCTGCCCTAAACCCTGAACTCCTGAACCCCTTCACCCTAGACCCTACAGTTTTAGGGTGAGGGGGGCGAGGCTGGGCTTGTCGCTTTGCCCCATTCCGCGCAGGCCTGAAACGGGAGGGTTTAAGGTAGTCCCCAACTAGTAAGATCCGCATTACAAGGACCCTAAACAAGGTATCCCCTTTCTGAACGCGCCAAAAACGTCTAACGGACTTGGATTTCAGGGTGTGGGCCTCGGTTAGTCAACAGGACGTGCAATTGCAATTTACAGTAGATGCCAGAAAGTTGGAACATCAATATCCTCATGCCCTTAAGGTAGAGTATAGGCGATCCTGGCAAGAATCCTCCTAAACCCATGTTCCAACTTTCTGAGGTTCACTGTAGCAATTGGTGCCGCCCTCAGCATCGGAAGCGTGATCCTCGGATTAGATTTTTGAATTGACTTACCGACACAAGATAAAGCAAAAAAACTGCATGACCCAACGAACCCTTCATTAAACAACAGTCCTCAAACTCTACCCTGCCTGGGAAGAAGTATCCTGAATCCTGGCTTTAGGTTTAGGGTTCAGTGTTGTTCAGGTTTCTGCCAGGCTGCCACGCTCTGAAACCAAGGTTCAGGATTTATGCGGGGGGTTTGGTGTGAATGAGTGGTAGTCATCTCCTCTTCCAACCCCTCTAGCCATAGCATACTGCAAGCTACAGTAAACCTCTAACAAATTTCAAACGCCGAGATTAGGATTTGTTCTTGTTGGCACCTCTTTTTTTCGGTGCAAGATTAGGATCACGATTTTAGGGTTTGGGTGTTCAGGCTCGTGAGTTTAGAGTCCTAGTCTTAGCCTTGACTCTAACCCAACTGCAAAAGCCTGCCTTTTTTTCAGACCTAGACCAATATATCCGTTCCTTGAAATGCGGGTATTATCCGGTGTTCGGGTACGTCCTAAACCCTAAGAGCCCTAAAGCCCTTAGCCCGAAAGCCCTAAACCCTAAAACCCTAAACCCTAAACCCCTAAAGCCCTAAACCCTAAACCCTGAAGCCCTAAAGCCCTAAAAACCCTAAACCCTAAAACCCAAAAAACACTAAAAAACCCTAAACTCTAAACCCTAAAGCTCTAGAAACCCTAAATCCCGAAACCCCGAAACCCTAAACCCTGCCTGTGCCATTCATGATGTCCTGGTCTGCAGAGCCAGCGCCTGCTCCTCACCAGGGTAAGTCTTCTGGTTTGGGCCAAGAGTCGGGTTTAGGGTTTATAGGGTTTAGGGTTTATAGGGTTTAGGGTTGGGGGTTTAGGGTTCAGGGGTCTGGGGCTTTAGGGTTTATAGGGTGTCCCGAAGCCCAAACATGTTCACAAAGAATACTACGGTAATAGTAGGAGCATGCAGAATAGCAACAGGAATAACAGTAGTAATCATGGCTGAGGACCCCGTAGTTAGAGGGTGCACCCTGGAACATTTCAGTTCTGCGAGCCACCCATAGCGCCTGAGCCCTGAAACGGTTTAGGGTTTAGGGTTTAGGGTTTAGGGTTTAAGGCAGCTTGAGCCCTGACGGAATCTTTGAGTACACTCGACAAGCGACGGCATCGCGGCACTAATGTAGGGGGCTGGATAGCTCGTACTCGAGAAGTTTCTCCCAGTCACTGTGCACCGGTGCTAGAACAAGCATATCCTCCAAACACTCTACGAATGAAGACACTCCAAGAACCATGCACAACATTCACAGCAGCTACCGTGTGCAGAGGGAGGGAAAAGGTCCCATCTTTTGAGCAGGGTGTCGCCGGGGATGTGGAACGAATAGGAATGTGTTCCTTGCTATAACTCAAACTAGAACCCTCAACAAAAGCCCTCACCTGCTTCAACAGCACTTAAAGCTTCAGATCACTACGAACAACCTAGGAACACCTTGATTAACACCAACCCTTAAGCCCCTCAAAGTCTTCATCAAGCCTGTAGAAAGCAAGGCTCACACCCTTCTCTTTAGCCGCCCTATCCTTAATAATCTTTTTAAGTGCTACTCGTATTAAATATCTGAAAAATACAGCATAATTCCTACAAGCAGTAAAGTTTTCCTCCGCGCATGCACCAGCTCAGATACTCTGACGCAAGTGGATGTTTGGCTTGCTTCGAGGCGCGCCACCTTTTCGCTAAAACTCTCATGGCCCAGATTCTAGAATGGTCTAGGGGTTTGGGGTGTAGCGTTTAGGGGGCTTAGGGTTTAGGGTTTAAGGATATTCAATCATGGTTCTGCAAGGGCCCCCCTACCCCGAGACTGAGCAGTCACCTCCAGGTTTTTGCGCCCGAAGGCCATCCTATACGGGAGTTTCCGAAAATTAGGGGTACCTTATTTTGGGGTCCTTATAATAAGGATCCTACTATTTAGGGTACTATATTAGGGTCCCCTATTTTCGGAAACTCCCATAGGACGCCTTTGTGCTGGCATTAGAGGTCGGGCTGCAGGGTTTGGGCTGTGGAGATGTGGGGATGAGGAGCAGGGTTTACTAGCTTCCCCAGTGTCCCCATAACAAGGTTACGCTTTTCCTGGTATCCATTTTGACTAAATAAGAGGGGCAAAAGGTAAGGGTACTACGGAGGAACCTTAAAGCAACCCTTTAAAAGGAAACTTACAGTACCCTTAAAGTAACCCTAAAATTAGTAACTGAGTTTAGGGTGCCCCACCGGTCTACACCCTAAACCCTAAACCCTAACCCCCCCGATGTAGGCTGTTTGGTTTAGTCAGGGTTTAGGGATTGGAGTTTAGGGGCTGGTTGGGGCTTAATGTTTGGGGGTTGGTTTGGGCTTCAGGGTCCAGGGTGTAAAGCTTAGGGCTGAGGACCTAGGGTGTTGAGTTTGGTGCAGGGCTCACGGGCTCGTTATTCGGGCGCCCTAACCTCTTCACCTTGAACTCTCAACCCTTAACATACTTTTCTGTGAGGATTGCTTCGCTACCACCATCCTGAATGCAAGGTAATTGAACATTGAACATTGACTGCACGCAATACCCAGAAACTGCAAAAGCCCTGAATAGAGCAATATCGCTTTACTTCTGAAGCTCTCCTGCACATGGCTTTCGTTGAAGTCTCTGTGGATATTGGCTTTCTTGACACATGCAGTAGGATGACATGTATTTCTTGTTCGGCCGCGGTCGAAATAGAGAGTATATGCTTGAGGGGGGTTTAAGGATTCGGATTTAGGGTTCACCCGACCGAAGGCTCAAGCCTCTTGGAGGGGCTAGGTCGAGGCTCGGCTACAGAAATCAAGGTCTGCATTCCGTCAGGCCACAACATGGTCAATGTAGGTGCGTTTATAGTTAGAATAGGGCTTCGTGATTATAGTTACTATATAGAGACTGGTCATTCCCGATTATCCAGGCCTCTATATTAATTGCCAGCAGGGTTCCTAAGCGCAATGCTGCTTCGGGATTAAAGCTTACAACTTTGAACTCGAGGCTCTGGTGATCTTCGTTCCGTGAAGGGCCCGCATATTCAGATCCCTACCATAATCGCTGGGAGGAGTCTGCAGTATACTGAAACCGACACCTATTCGACCATGGTCAGGAAGGGCTTGGGGTGCATGGCTTAGTCTTTACTGCCTTATGGATTCGGGTGCAGAGGACCACAACCAGCTTAGAGGCTGCCTCATCAGCAACTGCCATGGTGGCTGCAAGCGCCAGGATCACAGCTGTAGCTTATCCTGTGGCTTCTTTCAGCGTGAAACTTCGGATGATTTCCGACAGCTCAGTCATTTGGGTATTTGTCAGAATTAGGGTCCCTTATTTGGTCCTTATTATAGTACGGCACCTAATATTTAGGGTACCCAAAAAGGGACCCTAATTTTGGCAACCACCCATTTCTCAAGGGCTCAAAGTGGAGGATCCTCTGGGTGCTTCAGCAAAGGTTCAAGGTCGCAATGCCCTAAAGCCTAAACCCAAGACCCTCAACCCAAAGCCCCTACACTAAACCCCTAAACACCAAAATATCCACGTCCTACGTATTCCCCGAACCCCAAAACCCCAAACCGCAAGCCACAACAACATAAATCGCTTCGTAAACACCACATGGGTAGTTCTATAAACAAGGGTCCCCTTGTCCAAGTCCCCAAAATAGTACGAGGTCCTAAAGGGGACCCTAATCTAAAGAACTACCCACAGAAGCGCTAGTTGCGACGAAGATCAAGGCTAAAAGCTTCTTCTCACTGTGCAGTCAGCTGTTGGGAAGATGTACCTGACGAGGATTCAAAAGGCAGGCATAACGAGCCTAAAGGGTTCCTGTAAGGGTTCCTTGAGGGGTTTAGGGTTGACGGTTTAGGGTCTAGGGCAATTTGAAGGTTTTTACAGGGGCTCTTATGTTGTCAGGTGCTAGGGTTTTGCTCTTCGTAAGAGTATATAGGATTTGGGGTAAGCGTGTTTGTGATCGTGCTTCAGAGGGTTTTTCATACAGAGGCCTGATTTTGCAGGAGCTGTATGCTAACAAAGTCAAGAGTCAAG
This sequence comes from Symbiodinium sp. clade A Y106, assembly GCA_003297005.1. NCBI lineage: Eukaryota > Dinophyceae > Suessiales > Symbiodiniaceae > Symbiodinium > Symbiodinium sp. clade A. The sequence goes on from BGNK01002764.1 coordinate 32,630, forward strand.
ATCTCCTGGTTCTTAGCAGGGAAAGGGGAATGGGTTATAGGAAGTGCTATTCTGATAGTAAGGTTACGGTTTAGGGTTTAGGGTTAAGGACTATCATCATAGGGATCCATTCCCCTATTCCCCACTAAGAGCCATAGCCCGGCTTGCTCTTGGCTTCGGTGATTCAAAGGCTGAAGACTGTCCGGGTGTGCCAAACAGACGGGCCTTCTTCTACGTGGGTAGTTGTCAAAATTAGGGTCCCTTTTGGGGTCCCTAAATATTTGGTGCCGAATTATAATAAGGACCCAAAAAGGGACCAGAATTTGGACAACCACTCGTCTACGTCTTCGGCTACCCGGCTTGATCCCGTACCCAACCTCTCGGCCCGATAAGAAGCAGGCCTTTCCATGCGCAGACGCGAGGGGGAACCGATATCCGACGACCTGCACCCCCAAATCCTGAACTAAGGACCGAAAGAAACAAGTAGAAATATCCCACTCCCAGCTTTAGATCGTGAATCTACCAGCAGTCAAAATCATCACACATAGTATTCAGCCCTAATTCCTGAGGGTTCCTCATGGAAGTTAAAGTAACTCAGCATAATCCAAAAACTGCTCTAGTAATTGCAGACCTATATTGTTCATAAATCTCTATCAAAACCAACAAAGGCTAAATGCAAGGCCGTTCTTGGACGCACTTTACGTGAAACTAAAAACCTATAACTGCTCCAAATGCCGAGTACGTAAAGCCTGTAGAGATTCGTGGTAGACGCTAGGAGCCTGCATACTCATAGTGAGGTTAAGGAACCCTAAAAGGAATCGTATAATTACTGCTTCTTGCGAAATTGCTAGCAACCAATCAGGCTCCTATACTAACTTACTAAACTTTACAAACCTGAAACTTCTAAAGTTGGGCAAGTTCTGTGTGCCTTCGGGGTCCCGCGTGGCGCCGTAGCTTGCAGCCTTTCACCGGTGTATTTATTGCAGGAGTCTTCGTTGGGGGCCTAACTGTGGGTCCTAAGTCACAAGACCATTTTCACTGTCGTGGCAGTCGTCCTAAACTTCGCGGACTGCATCTTCTGAATGCGCTAAATTTTGGGGGAAGCATTTTGGCCGTGCTCCTGATTCTGACAGGCAGGAGTTTGGGTGGTCTCCTGGTGGTCTCCTGTTCTCGCGGCAGTCTTCTGGTGGCTGTCATGGAAGTCATGAACATCGCGGTCGTCATGGTCGTTATGGTCGCTATGGTGTTGTATCACGCTTCGCGGCGTAGATCTTCATTAGAGCAGGGGCTACAAGGGTAAACATCTCCTAGCTATAAAACACCTGACTTTTCGGAGGACCCAAGCAGTCTGAGCCTATGCCCGGGTCCCTCACGTAAACCCAAAACAAAGACCAAAATCCATAGCACCCAGAACCTTAAATCCAAAAGTTCTAAACCCTACTTACCCAAATCTCAACTATACTTCTCCCTGGACCCTGCATAACCGGCCTTGTGCCTGCAACCCTGAAATGGTTCAGTAGTAGGGTCCTCCAGGTGAACCGTCAAACCCAGCTTTATCCCTCAATCCTATAAAGCCATGATAGTCCGAACCAGAATTGAAACCCTCGATCCCTTCTAGAACCCTTAAAGGAACCCTTTAAAGGCACCTTTAAAGGAACCCTTAAAGGATCCCTTAAAGGATCCCTGTAACACTGCATGAAGCCCTCAGGGTGTGCCTTCGCCGCTGCCGAGGGTGCCCAGGGCTCCTCGGGCGCCGCGTCGAGTGGATAGTTCCTGGCTCAAGGCACTGGCGGTTTAGGGTTTAGGGTTTAGGGTTTAGGGTTTAGGGCTTAGGGCTTAGGGCTTAGGGCTTAGGGTTTAGGGTTTAGGGTTTAGGGTATAGGGTTTAGGGTCTTTCTGGCATAGAGATCGGCGAAGGTTTAGCGGTCAAGGGGTTTGGGGTTTAGGGTTGATAGAAAGGATTAGTTTAGGGTTTAGGGTATATGGTTTAAGGTTGAAAGAAACGGTTAGTTGAGGTTTGAAGATTTAGAGTTCAGGGATGAGAGAGAATCGGTTTTTTCAGGTCTTCGGGCTTTCGGCAGAGCTCTTTGAGGGTTCGGGTTTCAACTTATAAAGGCTCTTGTAATGAGCGGCAAAGTGATCGTAGTTCGAGAGTTTGAACGTGCTTTTACAGTGTCATTAAAGTGATAGAAAATGTCTCGGGGATGGTTTTCAAGAGCTGCTATAAGGCTTCTAGAATAGAAGTCCTTTGCATGTTCTTTGCAAAAACCGTATAAGGCCAACAGGCCCAAAATTTAGGTACATGTGTTTAAGACAGCAGTAGTGTAGGATACTTAGTACTTTGGGAAGCTTAGATGAGTTTTGGGTACTTCGGATCCTCTTCTATTCTAAGAAGCCTTATAAGCAGCTCTTGAAAACCATCCCCCAGACTTTTTCTAGCACTTTAATTGAATGACACTGCAAACGCAGGCTGTTGTCAGGTTTTGACTGGCATTGGCAGGGTGCCATGGGACTTCGGAAGGATTTTGAAGCTTTGCTGTGAGAGCTTTCTGTTACATATGGGTAGTTGTCAAAATTATGGCCCCTTTTTGCGTACCCTACATATTAGGTGCCGTATTACAATATGGACCCCAAAAGGGACCATAATTTTGACAACCACCCATATAGAAGCCTAAAGAAGCACCGATTTTAATATCGCTTAATACCACACCATGATATGCCCCGAACCCCTAGTCTAATCATTAAAGCCCCTGTATTACGTGTGTCGTTTGTCCTGTCAAGCGACTCATGAACCCCTATTCAAAATCTATCAGGCCCCAAATGACATCCTAGCCTACATACATAAACCCCCTCAATAACCCGTCTAAACACCCAAATAAGCAAGGAACACATTACAAACCACGATTCGGGAACACAACGAAAAAACTTTCCGAAATTCCAAGGACTTTAAAAGACAAAAAACAATACTGGCTTGTATGAAACCCCTTAAAAGCAACAAACAAAGAACTTACATGAAATTCCCAAAAGTCCCAAGCGGGTCAGGTCCGCAGGTCCAGCAGCGGGATCCAGGATTTGATGAGCTGAGGCAAGGGGCCCGGTTGGAAGGGCTTTAATGTAGGGGATTTAATAATTAGAATAGGGTTCTGAGCGTTCCTTATTATGAGTATAGTATAATACACGCAAACCCTATTCTAATTATTAAGGACCCTATATTAGGGGTTTAGGGCTCCTTCAAGGGTTCCTTTAAGGTTTCCTTTACGGGTTTCACAAGGTTTCTTAGGGGTTTGGGTCTGGGGCTTTCGTTCCGGGCTCGGGGTTGATCGTGTTTTCTCGCACTCGTAGTGTCGGGCTGTGTGCCGCCGTCTATATTTTCGTGAGTTCTAGAAGGCTTTAAATGATGTTAAGATCTTGGGGTTCCTTTGAGTGTTCCTTTACGGTACGGGCTCCTTCAGGGGTTCCTGCAGAGTTTGGGGTTCAAGGCCCGTTTAAGGTTCTGGCTGCTTTTGGAGCTTAGGGCTCTTGGGGTTTAGGGGCTTGTAATTTATGACTCAGGGTTGTGACTCTGAGGTTTAAGGTTTGGGGCTTAGGGTTTAGCATTCAGCTTAGGGTTTAGTGCAAGGTAGGTGTTGACGGTACCAGTTTCACACTCTTTGGATGTTGGCTTTCAAGGCCTCACTTGCTGAATGAAAAGCTACTGGATCTGGAGCACCCCGGAAGCTGCTCCTTTTGTTGGTGAAGTTCCGGAGTATGACCATGCTCGTGATGATGCACCTGTACTACAGCATGGTTAGCTCTCTAAATCAGGGTCCTTGTTTAAGTCCCCAAAATAGTACGGCACCCTCGTATTACATACAAACAGCACCCTAATGTTTATGATTTTCATGGGTTTAGGGTCTGACAATGAGCCTCTACAAACAACTGACAGTTCAAAAGGTTGAACGTGCACTTGCCCGCCCGCCTTCAGCAGCCACATCGTCACTCCTGGCTTCATTTTAAAGTATCTGAACTTATGTACAATTATATATTGGGGCCATAGGAGATACCAAAACTGATTACGCAGATCCTATACTCATCTTACATGGACCTACCATGAGCACCTGTTTCGGAACAACCCTCAAAGATACGTTCTACTATTCTACTACACAGCCGAAACCCTACACCCGAAAACCCTAAACCCTAAACCCTAAAGCCTAAAGCCCTAAACCCGAAACGTACGCCCAGCATTCGAGCCTCTGAACATCCCCCAAACCCTGAAGGCCGAGCACAATGCTCCAGGTCACTCAGATCCTTCTAGGGTCTAGGGCCTGCCTAGAGGCTCATACCCTACCCCTATTTTAGGATACATAGTTTTATGGTTAGGATCTGTTATCTTAAAAAGTAGGCGCCCTAAAAAAGGGGTAGGGTATGAGCCTCTAGGTAAGGTTCAAGGCTTTCGTTGTTGCTTAGGTTTTTTTAGCCAAAAAGTGGTTAGGGTTTAAGGCTTTCGAAAACCGAGGATTGAGAGTTACAGGCTTAGGTTTTCTCGGTGGGTTTAGGGAATTTGGGAATTTGGGGAGTTAGGAATTTGGGGGGTTTGGGGCTTCAGGGTTTAGAGCTTCTCTTGAACTGGGCGTTTAGGAAATGAAAAGGTGTGTTAGAGTTCAAGATAATTAACTATTTTGGTTTTGGGAAGAGGATCCAGTCCCGAACAAACTTCCTTCACCCTATGAATTCTCCAATACGCAGCGCTTTCATAATGTCGGCAGTTCCTCCGCTCCCATTGCAAGCTCAAAACCGCAGCGGCGACTGTGTCCCCGGTTTGCTGTTCACATGGACACTTCCTTGAATATTTGCTACTGGCAGTAGCAGCAGCGGTGTTTGCGAGTCACGTCCAAGTCTTCGTGCCATGTCAGGATCTGGGCGACGCTGCGGTCCCCAGAGACTGCACTGCGGCTTCGGCCCAGCAGGTGCATCATGCCCCTCTACGCTCCCGGACCCACTAAAGGCCGGGCATGAGCAGTCGTGTCCCAAGTCGTGGCGCTGCAGGATGTGCTGCAGGTTCTCCGCCGTGAGACAGCCAAAGGACCGCCGAAGAAATAGCACCTTTCGCAGACCAGTGTGAAACTTCAGCGTCATGCGAACTTTGTTGCACTGCATGAACACGGCTTTGAGATACGCTGCCGCCTGCTTCCTGGTCGTTGGATTGATCCGCTTGGACAGCAATAAGCAACAGAAGACAGAAAAAGCATTACCGTGGGTCTGACGGGAAAGGAATAAAAGGCGCAGTCTGTTCGCAATGAATCTGGAAAAGCTATAACAAGCATCTCCGTTTCGCGAATGGCCGTATTGTAGGAGGCGTAATCATTTACATTAGAACAGGGTTTGGGGGTCTCCAATAGGATACATATAATACCAGAGACCACAAGGGGACACTATGGCTGACAACGTTATAGTACCCAGACGGTCCATATTATATACTACCACTATGGAAATTAGGTCCCAACCCAACAGACCATCCATACTATAGTTCTGGGGACTGACTCACATCATAGTAATATATACTACAAACACCCTCTGAGCCATCATGATGTTCATCATCCACCGGTAGCTCTCCAACCTCTTCTGGACTGACTTCCAGGGAGAAGTAGATGAGCGGCGTCGGAACCGGTTAGCAGCAGTGCATCCAAGGTCCCAGGTGCAGGGTTATGTGGGTTTCGTAAAGCTTTCGGCAGGGTTCATAGCTCCTTAAGCCTTGATTTCCTAAACTCGGCAAACCCCAACATACTCTGGCCCGAAACTTCCTAAACCCCAGACCCAAAACCCTAAATCGTCAACCCTCACCTCTAAACGAGCAGGAGTGACGGAGCTGCAGCAAGCCGTACCACAAGAAGGCCACGACCACGCCAAAGGCAGCGCCGGCCAAGACCTGCCCGTGGCTCGGGGGGAGGCTTGGGGTTTAGGGTTTAGGGATTTAAGGTTTAGGGTTTAGGGGTTTGGGGGTTTAGGGTTTAGGGTTTAGGGTTTATGGTTTATAGGGTTTAGGGTTGGGGGTTTAGGGTTTAGGGTTAAGGTGGTGAGTAAGGAGGCACTCACTGCATGGTACTTGGTGTATGGTTCCAGCTCTTTGTAAGGCTTAGGGTTTCGGGTACAAACGCAGGAAGGGATTGGGGGGCTTACGATGTACTTAGGGTTGAGGGCTACTACACCCTAAGACCAAAACACAACCGCCTTCGCCCCAAAAAGCAAACCACAGGATGGCTCAACTGTCAGAGGCCAAGGTTCCAGAAAGGTTCACCAAAAGACGAAAACACAAACGTGCTGTTCTTCGAGGTGCTGTGGCGTAAACAAAAGAAGTTACACCCGTACCCCTCCGAAGCCCACACCTATAGGATACTTGAAGCCCATTTTCAACACAGGCCTAGTCAGTCCGAAGATTGCACAACCTCCGACATCCGAACGCCGAGGCCCTACTTAAGTGCGCGGGGGACTTAGCAGATAGGCTTATACTTGGGGTTATACGTCCACGAAGTGGAGTTATCCTAAATATAGACTTACTTACAACCTTACATACTAAGTCCCTTGGGCCTTTAAGTAGACCCACGATCCCCCCCTAAAACCTCCTAAAACAACGGAGGTCCATGGGTACTTATAATTGGGGTTGTAAGTAGGGTGACTATACTTATAACCCTTATTAGGGGACTTATAACCCTACTTATGACTACCCATGAACCTCCAAGTAAACCCCAAAACCCTTACCGGAAGCCTCAGAGGGTGTGAGTACCCAAATATTGGGGTGTTTAGGTCCTAACTTGCAGATTTGGGGTCCTGAAAAAACCCGACTCTATGGACACTTGGACCCTAAACCCTAAACCCTAAACCCTAACCCTAAACCCTAAACCCTAAACCGTTCAAACCGTAAACTCACCCTCAGAACCTGCTCAACGGAGTGGTCATTGAAGACGACGCGGCTCCAACCCACAGGGAGCAGAAGGAGCCCTGGCTGAGGGTTAAGAAAAAAAGGTAAGAGGTACCCTTAAGGCGGTGAAGGGTTTAGGGTTTAGGATTTACGGTTTAGGGTCGACTGAGGTTTCGATGTATAATTAAGCGGTTCTACAAGGATCTTTGAGGGTTTAGGGCTTTAGGGCTTGAGGGCTTCACATGCGAAAAGCGGCAGAGAGCAAGAAACACTCCCCTGTAAAGCAGAAGTAGACCCTAAGCCACGTTACGGATCCCGCTACCATTTAACGAGTGTTCCGTTACTGCGGCGTTGAGCTCACTGGGTCTTGCCCGCATGTTTGCTTGTGGCGCTCGCAAAACTTCGCGTTTAGGGTTTAGGGGTTCGAGTTTTTGCTTACGGGTGTACTATGGTGTGTCCCGTACGAGTACCCCTCTTATACTTATTATATTTTTTAGAAGCAGAGACAACCCTAAACCCGAAACCGTACATGAGGTAGTGTTTCGGATTGACATAGGTAGAACTTGTACAGAACTGACACAGTTATGTTCTGGTGTAGCATGACAACGACTACTCCGTCGCTAGGAGCTCTTAGCGGCGACTACATCGGAGCATTGACCTGATCAGGATTGCTGCATTGTCCATCTGCACCTTGAGCTTAAAACCTTCAGAAGGGTTTAGGGTTTAGGGTTTAGGGTTTAGGGTAGAAGAGAGTCCAAACCATTTGTCTAAGTAAGTGTCTCCTCAGTTCAGGGCTGGATCCAAACTACAGGCATGAACCCTCAGCCACGAACCCAAGGCATTAAGTCCTGACTTGCAAACCTCAACCCGGAACCTGAACCCTAGAGCCTGTGCCTAAAGCCAGAGTTCCAGGCTTAAACCCTGCTTTCTAAGCTAAAGCCCAAACGCCGTAACTCTGAACCCTTGGCTAGTTGCTGAGTACCCTGCTGAAAGTTATGTTTGTGCTGAAATTTTGGTAGTTTGCACACATAGATGCACCCCAAAGCATGCAGGTCACCAACCCGATCATACACGCTAAGCCTAAACCTCCAAGCCTTCATGAAACACATCTTCACTAAATTCTGAAGCCCTATAACACCCTTGGGTAACCCTTGTGAAACACGAATCCGGAGCAAACCCGAGAGGAAGCACTGAAGCCCAATATAGGGGCCTGAGCAATTAGAACAGGGTTTGGGGTGTATGATAGCACAGTATGCTTACGTCACGGAGCCCTTTTTCTAGCAAAAAAATGCAGGTAATTGAACATGGAGCAAACCGCTCGAAAAACAGTAGAGACTTTGAGAACAAGGAGCAAACCGCTCGAAAGAGACTAGAGAATTTGAGAACAAGGCGCAAACTGCTCGAAAGGGACTAGGGCATTTGAGAAGAGGGAGCAAACCGCTCGAAAGAGAGTAGAGAATTTGAGAACAAGGAGGAAACCGCTCGAAAGAGACTAGAGAATTTGAGAACAAGGCGCAAACTGCTCCAAAGGGACTAGGGCCTAGGGAATTTGAGAACAGGGAGCAAACCGCTCGAAAGAGAGTAGAGAATTTAAGAACAAGGAGCAAACCGCTCCAAAATTTGAGAACAAGGCGCAAACTGCTCGAAAAGAACTAGGGAATTTGAGAACAGGGAGCAAACCGCTGGAAAGAGAGTCGAGAATTTGAGAACATGGAGGAAACTGCTCCAAAGGGACTAGGGAATTTGAGAACAAGGCACAAACTGCTTGACAGAGACTAGGGCATTTGAGAACAAGGAGCAAACCGTTCGAAAAAGACGAGAGCATTTGAGAACAAGGCGCAAACGGAGAACAGCGAGCAAACCGCTCGAAAAAGAGTAGAGTATTTGAGAACAAGGAGCAAACCGCTCGAAATAGACTAGAGAATTTGAGAACAAGGCGCAAACTGTTCGAAAGCGACTAGGGCTTTTGAGAACAGGGAGCAAACCGCTCGAAATAGAGTAGAGAATTTGAGACCAAGGAGCAAACCGCTCGAAAGAGACCAGAGAATTTGAGAACAAGGCGCAGACTGCCCGAAAAGACTAGGGAATTTGAGAACAGGGAGCAAACCGCTCGAAAGGGAGTAGAGAAATTGAGAACAAGGAGCCTTATTCTCGAATTCTCTACTCTCTTTCGAGCGGTTGGCTCCCTGGTCTCAAATTCCCTAGTCCCTTTCGAGCGGTTTGCTCCTTGTTCTAAAATTCTCTAATCTCTTTCGAACGGTTTGCTCCGTGTTGTCGAACTCTGTGAGTGTTCGAAGACTTCGCTCCTCGATCTCGATTTTTCTATCTTCTTTCGGGCGGTTTGCTCTTTGTTCTCAAAGTCTGTAGTTTTTTTTGGCCGTTGTGCCCCTTGTTCTCAAATCCTCTAGTTTCTTTCGAGCACTTTCCTCCTTGGTCTCAAGCTCTCTAGTCTCTTTGAAGCGTGTGCTCCTTGTGTTCTCCATTTTTCTAGTTGTTTTCGAGCGCTGTGCTTTTGTGTTTTTCAAGCTTTCTGGTGTCTTTGGTGCTTTGTTCTCAAATGCTCTAATCTCTTTCGCTTGCTTTCAAGCTCTCTAGTCCTTTCGAGCGGTTTGCTCAATTTGCTCAAATCCCGTAGTCTCTTTCCAGTGCTTTGCTCTGGGTTCTCAAATTGCCTAGTCCTTTTCGAGCTGCTTGCTCCTTGTTCTCAAGTTCTCTAATCTCCTGGGAGCGCTTCGATCCTGGTGTTCTGAATGAAGTTTTCTACCAGTCCCTCTCGAGCAGTTTGCGCCTTGTTCTCAAATTTTCTAGCCTCTTTCGAGCAGGTTTCTCCTGGTTCTCAAACTCTCTAGTCTCTTTCGAAGCGTTTGTTTTTTATCTCAAATTCTTTAAAGCCTTTGGAGCCGTTTGCTCGTTGTTCTCAAATTTTGTAATCTCTTTCGAGCAGTTTGCTGCTTGTTCTTAAGTTTTCTAGTCTCTTTGGGAGGTTTGCTCCCTGTTCTCAGTTGCCCTAGCCTATTTCAAGCGGTTTGCTTCTTCTTCTGTCCCTTCGAATGGTTTCCTCATCCGGTTCTCAAACTCTCTAGTGTCTTCCGAGCGGTTTGCTCCTATGCCTCAAATTCCCTAGTCTCGTTCGAGCGTTTTGCTCCTTGTTCGTAATTCTTAAACTCTCTAGTCTCTTTCGAGCGGTTTGCTTCTTTGAATCAAATCCTCTTCCAGCGTTTTGCTCCTTGTTTTCTATTTCTCTAATCTCCTTGGGAGGCTTGCTCCCTGTTCTCAACTGCTCTCGTCTGAGTCTCTCGTCTGTATCAAGCGATTAGATTCTTCTTCTGTCTCTTGCGAGCGGTTTGCTCAACTGTTTCAAAACCCTTGTATTCAAATTCTCAGGTGTCTCTCGAGCGATTTGCTCCTTGTTCAGAAAATTCTTTAATCTCTTTCCAACGAGTCGCTCTTTGTTCTCAAATGCTCTAGTCTCTTTCGAATGCTTTGCTCCTTGTTCTCATTCTTTAGTCTCTTTCGAACGGAATTCTCAAGTCTCTTTCGAGCGGTTTGCCCCTTGTTCTCAAATTCTCTAGTCTTTTCCGAGCTGCCCGCTCCTCGTTCTCAAGTTCCCTAGTCTCTTCGAGCGCTTTGAGTTTTTGTGCCCTTTTCCAGCGGTTTGCTCCTTCGTCTCAAGCTTTCTGGTCTCTTCCGAGCGGTGCGTTCCTTGTTGTTGGATTCTCTAAGTCTCTTGCTTCGCGTTCTCAAAAATCGCAAGTCTCTTTCGAGTGGTTTGCTCCTGGTATTAATTTTTTTCGAGCAGTTCGCGCCTTGCTCTCAAATTCTCTAGTCTCTTTCGAGCGGTTTGCTCCTTGTTCTCAAATTCTCTACTCTCTTTCGAGCGGTTAGCTCCCTGTTCTCAAATTCCCTAGTCCCTTCCGAGCGGTTTGCGCCTAGTTCTCAAATTCTCTTATCTCTTTCGAGCGGTTTGCTCCCTGTTCTCAAATTCCCGAGCCCCTTTCGAGCAGTTTGCGCCTTGTTCTCAAATTCTCTAGTCTCTTTCGAGCTGTTCGCTCCTTATTCTCAAGTTCTCTACTCTCTTTCGGGCAGTTTGCTCCCTGCGCCTTGTTCTCAAGTTCTCTAGTCTCTTTCGAACGTTTTGCTCCTTGTTCTCAAAGTCTCTACTCTCTTTCGAGCGGTTTGCACCCTGTTCTCAAATTCCCTAGGCCCCAGTCCCTTTGGAGCAGTTTGCGCCTTGTTCTCAAACTCTTTAGTCTCTTTCGAGCGGTTTGCTCCTTGTTCTCAAATTTTCTACTCTCTTTCGAGCGGTTTGTTCCCTGTTCTCAAATTCCCTAGGCCCTAGTCCCTTTGGAGCAGTTTGCGCCTTGTTCTCAAACTCTCTAGTCTCTTTCGAGCGGTTTGCTCCTTCTTCTCAAATTTTCTACTCTCTTTCGAGCGGTTTGCTCCCTGTTCTCAAATTCCCGAGCCCCTTTCGAGCAGTTTGCGCCTCGTTCTCAAATTATCTAGTCTCTTTCGAGCGGTTCGCTCCTTGTTCTCAAATTTTCTAGTCTCTGTCGAGCGGCTTGCTCTGTCGAGCAGTTTGCTTCTGTATTGAAGCCAAGGCCTTTGTCAAATGAAGGAGCCCGAAGGAATAATATTTGTGGTTATTCAAGCTCCTATATCAAACCTCAAGCCCTGTTCGGCAGGCGCCTGCCACACCGATGATAAGCGCCTTCTGCCTGGGAAATTTCATCCACGGTTGGTGGCTTTAGGGTTTCGGGTTTGGGAGACTTTCCGGGTTTTAGGTTTAGGGTTTAGGAGCCTTTCCGGGTTTCAGGTTTAGGGTCTCGGAGACTTTCGAGTTCAAGGTTTAGGGCTCTCTCTCTCTCTCTCTCTCTTTCTCTCTCTTGGATATCTCGTATAGACCTATGGGGACCAGAAGGGGATGGTAGTACTAATCATTCAGACCTCTATATAGCACGTGGTTTACGGCGGTTTAGGGTTCTTTCGGTTCTTGAAGGCTTTAGGGTTTTGGATGCGGGATTTGATACAGTAGTTTGGCGGGCAAGATTTAGTCTCAGCCTACAGCAAAACAAAGTAGAAGCAAACCTGGGTAGTTCTGAAAAATAAGGCACCCTTTCGGATCCTTTTTGTAAGGCTGCCTCGAAAGCGCTACTCTAATTACAAAGTTCAGCCCGCGACTTCGCGTCGTAGCTTTTGGCACGGCCAACCTGGCCGAGAGCCGTTTGGAAGCTTGAGAACCGAGGGCTTCATATTAGGGCCCTGAATTTTCTGAAGCTCCAACTGATCATCAAATGGGAGTTTCCGAAAATAGGGGACCCGAATATAGTACCCTAAATAGTAGGATCCTTATTATAAGGATCCCCAAATAAGGTACCCCTAATTTTCGGAAACTCCCATTTCGGTTTTGGGGCCCCTTCAACTTGGGACTTCGGTGGTGGAGTTGGACGAAGAGCTCATGGCTCTGGGGCGTTTAAGTTGTAGGAAATAGGTTCGGCAATTGAATTTACGTAAGGTAGTTCCTGAAAGTAGGGTCCCTTTTTGGGTCCCCTAAATACTACGGCACCCTTGCACAGAGGATACTAAAAGGGACCCTAATTCAGAGAACTAATTTAACTACCCTTACAGTACCCTTGAAACCCTAAAGAAGCCCTTCTAGATCCCTTTGAGGAACCCAAAAAGGGACCCGAATTTAGAGAACTACACATTCTTAGGGTTCAGGTTTCGAGGGCTCGGGAATCCGACCGTACACGGCTCAGGATCCTACAGTGTCAGTGTCGGGTCGCTTCGGGTCAAGGTTGGATGCCTCTTGAAGTACACCACACTGTTGAAGCAGAAGGGAGGTTTGTAAGGCTGTTTAGGGTTTTGGGAGTTTGGGGTTTGAGTAGTAGGATTTAGGGTTAAAGGAGAGGCTTTGCATGTGCGCATATACGGTCTTTAATTCCTTTCATACCCCCAGGCCACCTTAAAACCCACGAACCCCGAACTGAACGAACTGAACTGGAACCCCCACTCGAACCTCGGTACCCCAAGCGTCTTCACTCAGACCCTATACTGCGAGCCCCAGAAAGTTGGAACATGGGTTTAGGATGATTCGTGCTGGGATTCCCTTTAGTTTACTTGAAGGGCATGAGGCTAATGATGTTCCAACTGTCTAGCTTCTACTGTAGTTTGCGCGGGCTTCGGGTTTAGGAATATAATTTAGGGTTTCGAGCCCAAGCCCCAGACCTGAAGCGATGAAGGTTTTAGGGCGAACCCTTCCACCGGAGGACGTCGGTTTGCCTCGATCGCCAGCCAGGTAAAGGTGCCGATGGACCTGCTCGCATTCCGGGAATGGGATTTTAAGTTTGGGGTTCAGAGTTTAGGGTTTAGAGTTCAGAGTTTAGGGTTTAGGGTTTAGAGTTTCGGGTTTGGGGCGTAAGGTCTGTTGACTTAAGGTTTAAGGTTTAGGGCCTGGGTATTACGAATTAGGTTTCAGGGTTTTGGGTGTAGCTGGGCATAAGGGCCGAGGGCTGAGAGTTGGGCTTCGGGATGTGCCCCGTTCAGGCCTTCGGGCAGGACTTATGAGTTATGTTTTGCTGTGGGACACAGACACTTCGCCAATGAAGCAACCCAAAAAATCCTACACAATCAGAAACTGTGTAAAGGAGGCCCCTTAAGCTTTCTAACCCGAACTTGTATGGATTTATAGCTACTTAATTGAGGTTGAGAGCTTAGGTGTGCGGATACCCGGCGCTGCAAACTCCACAAAGCGTTACACAAGCTTAGAGCTCAAAACACATCAAAACAAACCCTCAGTGCTCAATCCTTAAGACCTTGATTAGGCCCTACAACCTAACCCAGTCCTACGCCCTTTGGTTTGACTGAAAGTCGGGTGGTGCAGGTTAAGGTTACTGCTGGCTTGCAAGCTTCATGGCATCGACCCAAACATTCCCATCTGCATCCAGGGACACGTTCTTGACATCCTGCGTGCATGGTTTATAGCAGAAGCCAGAAAGTCGGCACTTCATTGTCCTCACGCCATTAAGGTAAAGTATAGGGGATCCCGGCACTAATCACCCTAAACCCATGTTCCAACTTTCTGGGCTTCATTCTATGATTCTTGCTCAGAAATAAACCCAGCACTGGAGTCAGGAAAAAAACGTCCAGCATGGACTTCGCCTTGTCCAAGTCTTCCACAGCTCTGCTGCTGGCCTCGTGGCCTTTTAGCTAGACGCAGAGCTTCGCATGTTGGCCTGCCTTCATTGGCAGGATGAAGCAATCATTGCAACACCTCCACGGACAAAGTAAGTCCAGCAGATGAGACAACATGCGTGCCAATATGAGCTTGGGCACCTTTGCCAAAACAGCGGTTTCCACCAGTTTTTTGGTTTCTTGTCGGTCCACTGGTGGAAACGCAAGCTTGTCGATCGTGCTGAGTTTCGCATTTCTGGTATCCCATGTAGCTTTGGGATTCTAGTGGCGATCCCCTTCAAGCTGGTGGAGGCAAAATGTGCATCTGTTACCTGCTCGGGATCGGTGAGAAGCAGGACCTGCTTGAAGAACATCGTGGCTAGCCGCTAATATAGGGACCTTAATAATTGGAATAGGGTTTGGGGGTACATTCTACTATAATTAAAAAAGGAACCTCCCAAAACCCTATTCTAAATGTTAAGGCCCCTACATTAGCCTGTACCCAGCTCGAACTGCCGTTCTGGCCCTGATGCGGCGCGTGCCGGCAGTGGCTTCGCAGGAGACCACTTACTTGTCCAGTATCTTAGGGGGACTGCAGGCTAACCTTCTTGATTCTAGTACCCCAAGGAGGTTAGAGTTAAAGGTTACCTACTCTACTACTAAGATCAGGTTGGTGAATGACAAGAAACAGCGGCAGGATGCTGTCGAGTTCAATCTGGCATGTGGGTAGTTCTCTATATTTTCGGTCTCCGAAATAGTACGGCACCCTTATAGAATTTAAATGGGCCCTAAAACGGACCCTAATTTGGAGAACTACAGCAGCCCCTCTGCGTCCGCTATCCGCCGCAGCCTCAACCCTTCAAGCCCTAAGCCAAAGCTGCAACCTCTGCTGGGCCCGCGGCTGCAAGGTGTGTCCCGATGGCATGCCGCAGCTAGTCAAGCAACTGCCCTGGCGTAGCAGGGTTGGAAACTAGGGTTTAGGACAGAGTTCTCTTCGATATATCCAGAAAATGGGGCTGAGCTGGGCGGCTGGTGGTTGGGGCGGTGGGCGGCTGGTGGTAGGGATTGCGGCTGGATGCGGCTAGGCTGGGTCGTGAAAACATACAACTGCTGCGCATTGTCGCCTGGAGTCTTGTGGGTTTAGGATTTGGGAGTTTCCGAAAATAGGGGACCCCAATATAGTACTCTAAATAGTAGGATCCTTATTTTTAGGACCCCCAAATAAGGTACCCTAATTTGTGGAAACTCCCATTTAGGGTTTGGCATAGGGTCTGGGACCTGCGACTAACCCACTTCAATGCGGATTGTAAGGATTTTCATTACTAGTACGGCCACTACACAAAGGGACTTCTATACTAGCGCCGATTCCTTTCTGAAACTATACCTAAACCCTAAACCCTAAACCCTAATACCATGTCCCAAATCCCCACCGGCAAGAGCCCTGAACTGAAAACTACCTCAACCCTAAAGCGCTTGCCGCAGCCAGCCACGGAAATCCGAAACCCAACAGCCCTTCTAGGGTTTGAGGTTTAGGGAACAGCCCTTCTAGGGTTTGAGGTTTAGGGAACAGCCCTTCTAGGGTTTGAGGTTTAGGGATTTGGGTTTTTGGGGTTCAGGGTTCAAAATTCTATCCTTTCGGGGTTGATATGAATCTAGCGTCGCTGTCTTCGCTCGCGCCTCAGGGCTCCTGGATAATATTTTACTACTCTAACGATTTTGTGTGTGTGTTTCATGCGGTGCAGAATACACCTCAATCGATAAGATGACTGAAACTGCAAGTGTTTAACAGGCTTGAACCGTTTTCGAGCATCTAAACTTTCCAAACAGCCCAAAAAACAACGCTCGCGTAGGGCTCCTGCCTATGGCTCCCTGTCCTACTGTTTGGGGGTTGAGAACAAGGGTCCATGTATTCTGAAACTCCCATTTTATGTCTTGCCATTCTGATGATCTGATGACCACAAAGGTGGACTGCTCATCTGTATACCATGACACGGCAGAGCCCAAACCCCAGTCCAAACGCCTCGAACAATCTAACCCGATGCCCTCGTCACATTCCGAAGGCTCAAACGGTCACCCCGCCAATAGCCTCCGGGCGCTTCTGTTGGAAGATGAGCTTCAAGCCGTACATCACCTGAGCTACTGACTGCCAAGACTCGGGCTTCGGGGCTGAAAACTTGAAGGGTTAAGGTTTAGGAAAGAGCCTAAGCAAGAGTCGAAGAAACCAAGAAAAGCACTGTTCCTCAAGAAGGACGCCAGCAGGGCCATACGGGAGATACTGCTTGACCCCTAGATAAACGAATCCTGCGTCCCTCCGAAAATGCTAGAACTAGGCCTAGAACCCTCAAATCCCAAAACCTAGAATCAATATCGCAACCCTAGACCTAAGAGTAACCTAGGAATTAAAAGGGTGCCCTTGTTGGTTTAAAGGGGGTTATAAGGGAACCTGAACCCTAGAAAAGGGAATAATGGCTTACTCTAGGTCCTAGAACCTCATTCCGATCGAAGCCGAAGTTCACCTGGGTCTTGGGGAATCTCCGGGGAATCCTCGCGGCTGCGGGCTTTTAGGGGATTAGGTGGGGCTTAGGGTCCAGGGCGCTGGGCTTGGCATTTAGAGTTGGGGGGTTGCGGGTTTTGGTTTCAGAAGGTACGCTGCGGGGGCCCTGTTTTCCACACACAAGGTTTTGCGGTGTTTTATGCATCGTCCGTTAAAGTTATCTTTTTGGAACTTCGTTAACAGTACATTTGTTGACATGTCTTTGGTTCAGGGGTTTAGGGTTGTGTTTAGGGTTTTGGGTGCCTTGTAAATTTTAATGTCCAGACAGTCGGCAGCCACTAAGGCTTTAGGCCAGGAGGCCAGGGACACTACAGGCCCCAGCAAAAGATAATCCTGCTCAGCCCTGGTAGACCAGCTCGAAAACGACCCTCAACGAGGGTTTAGGGGTTTTGTATTTAGGGTCTAGGGTTTAGCGTTTCGGGGGTTTGAGTTTAGGGTAGAGTTTGGGTTTGTGAGTTGCGGCCAAACCCCAAACATCCAAGCCTTTGAAAATTGCAGACGAGCCACCCATATGCAGATAAATTGATAGATGAACGCCAGTATTTCTCGCAGCCCACGGGTCCTGGAAGCACTTCGGACGTGGACACTCTGTTAACTTGGTAAGTAGAGTTGGTAGCATGGGATCATGTAAAGGGCCTCAGCAACTAGGATAGGGTTTTGGGGTAGGTTATCGAACAAAAACCAGAACTATGATGGGGTATTATCCGACTGCTGTATTCTGGCTGCCAGCCCCGAATAGGGGCTTGCATGGGGATTGTAAGTGCCCAAAGTTGGCGTATGAAGTCAATGGCTTTGAGCTTTAAGCTGAGGGGTCCTGGCTGCTGTTTATTCGAAGTGTCCCCACCCTTACACAACCTTCTGGTAAAGCCTTATAAAAGCCTCCCAAAAACACCACAGCTACCTCGGGCTTTGGGACCACTAGAAGGAGTAACTCCAGAAACATTAATATAGGGGCCTTGATAATTACCTATATTGTTTTGGGCTTTGCTTACTATAAGTATAGTACAATATACCCCAAAAACCCTATTCTAGTCAGTAAAGCCCCTATGTTGGATGGCTGCGTCTAGACCAGTGCCTGGAGCTCGCGTCTTGGGGATGAGCTGTTTCCGATTGCACGCAGCCGCAGACCTTACGTAAAGTCCAAAACCTAGAGTCCCAAACCCTACCTCGCAAACCCTATCCAAAACCCTATTCTAATTAGTAAGGCCCCTATATTGCCTGGAGCTCGGGTGGGGATGAGCTCGTAAACCCTAAACCCGTAGCCGCCAGAAGCTCTACAAAGCCCACAAACGCGGGCAACCCTGCCCTAAGACACTTAAGCCTCATGTTATAAGGCTGTGGGGCTTATGGCTATACCCTCCCTGTCCGTCATGTTAAGAATAAGTCTTCGACAGTATTGGTATCTAGCTTCACGAGACTGTTGATACCCCCTGAAAGGAGGTGCAGCTCCCTTCTCCGGTAACAAGTGGCAGTCTCGAGAGGGTTTAGTGTGTAGGTTTTGAGATGTCTGGCACAGGGCTTAGGGTGAAAAATCGGTCTCTATGCCCCAAACAAACATTTTCGGGGGGGGGGGTTGCCATATGCCTGCTCTTCCACCATCCCCTATGACCCGGAACTCACCTGCGCGGAATCTGCAGTGTAGGTAAACCCTTAACCCTAAGCCGAAACCCTATGCTTAAGCCTAAACCCTAAACCCTAAACCCCAAACCCTAAACCCCAAAACCCAAACCCGCAACCCAGAAGCCCCAGTCAGGACCCAGACTACACTCGAGACCCTGCTCCCGACAGTCCAGAGAAACGCGAGGGCAATGAAGCATAATAGCCTTGGAGCGGAAACAGGCTCAAGATCATGTCAAGGATCTTAGGGCAGGGCTTCTGGAATTCCCGATGTCAGGACCTTTGTGAGCTTGAACAGCAGATTTGCGAAGAGGATCCGAGGATCTTTGGGCAGAAGTGCTGAAATTCCCCATGTGGGGCGGTGTAGAAGTTACGGCAGCCAAGCATCACGACACTGACAACCACAATAATAGCAGCAAACTAGCTCGAGCATCAACACACGATGGGAGCAACAATGGGCCTGAAACCCTTCAACCCGGAACCCGAAACCCTCAGCCCCTAAGCCTGAACCGGCCAAGCCGGAACCCTAAACCTTAAACCCTCAACGAAATGCCGAGTGCGCAACAAGCATGGCATGAGGGAGTAGAATGCAGCCACCTGGGCTAAAAGGCTGAGGGCATGACTCGTTTCTGATCGTCACCTAAAGCATACGGTTGAGGTTATTCCTTCTATTCGGGGACTCATTGAGGTTTAGAGTTTGGGCTTTAGGGCTTCGGGGATTCTTTGAGGCTTTTGCGTCTTCGCCCTGGCTGGTTTGAGGTGTCTGGACACCCAATAGGGTTTAGGGTTTAGGGTTTGCCGTGGAATGGCGCATTGGCGAAACAGGGTTGAGGTTTTAGGGTTTAGAAACTGTGCAGCTCGGCCGCGTAGTGGACAGCGGTCACGCCTTCCGGCGGGGGCGGAATTGCAAGCAGGACGCCGTTAACTCAGGAATCTACCCTGAGCGATAGCGAAGGACCTCTAAGCCACATAAAAACCCTAAACCCTAAACCCCTAAACAAGTGGCCACAGTTCAGGGCCCCTGGCTTGGTTCAAGGGTTTTGGAGTCACTGGGTCCTCAAGCTATAGAAATCTGAGGACGACCGAGGGCCCCCAAGCCCAAACTCCAGAAGCAGAACCTCAAGCAGACACAAAGACTTTCTACGCCCATCGCCGACACCGAAACCTGCAACGAACTCATGATGATGACGGTGATGGTGAGGACGATTGTGAGTGATGAGTATGATGACGACACACGAATCAGGATAAGTAAACTCTAAAAGCAAAAGAGAGTCCAATCATCCTCATCTTATCGCCTAAACGCGACAACCCCTTAGCCCCAAATCCAACCCGACAACGTAAACCCGGGGATCACCAAGATGGGCTACGGCATCATTACAGGAGTTCTAGGGGAGTCTAAACCAACTTACTAGTTACAAAAGCATTTAAGCCGACCCCAACATCTGGAAGCTTAAACTCTTAAACCCTGACAGCCTACCAGGCCCACAAAACCCCATGAAAACCCTTGTAACACACCAGGAGACCCTCAACCTGGACCTAAACCCTAAACCCTTGCAAGCTATTGTGCTCGAAGCCTCTGAGGGCAAGGTTAAGCAACCTAAGGCGTAGCCCAAAACCCGGAACTCCTTCAACCCAAGGGTGCTGACTTTTAGGGCTTGAGGCTTCGTCTTTCGGGGTTTCGGGGTTTCGAGAAGTAAGGTTTCAAAACCCTGAACCCCTGTCCCGAAGCCGGGGGCAGCTAAGGGTCTTCACGTCGAGCTGTAGCTGTTTGCGTTTCCTACTTGTCCAGTATCTTAGGAGAACTAAAGGTTAACCTTTGGGATCATATAGGGATTATAGTACCCCAAAAAGGTTAAAGGTTACCTACTCTACTACTAAGGTTTATTGTGAAGTGGCTGGGCTTGGAAAGTAGATTGGAGCCTCTCAGCTAAATCCTTAAACACCACACCACCCTCGAATCTAAGCCCCAAACCGGAGAACCCCAAAACTCTAACTGCGGACCAGAGCCGCTAAAGCCTAGACACGAAAGCCCCAAACATCAAACCTAGAAAGCCCGATCCCCCCACAGATCATCAAGAACTCTTCCTTAAGTACCCACCTTTGGTTAGTAGGGAATGGAAGAATGGTAGTAATAGTAGTTATAATTGTACCCCATTCCTCCATTCCCTACTAACCTAAGGTAAGTGTAGAGAGCTTCTATATGGGGTAAAGAATATTCCTTCACCAGGGGTGTTGTCTGGGAATGTGCTGAAAACCCTAAGCCCCTACCTTCGTTGGGCCATGTCCAGGTGCCCAGAAGGAAGCCAGACCTTTGCAAGCCAGCTCTTTTCTAGCTTGGTGGTAGGGTTTAGAGTTTGGGATTAGGGTCTAGGCCTTGTGTAGCTTGGGCTTTAGGGAGGACTTTTGACACGAGGACTTAGGAGGCTTGGCATGGGGTGAGGTTTCAGGTTCTCAAATTTAGAGCTCTGTTCGTTCTGTTGGTCGCCTTCAGGTATAGAGGGCTGGTGGAGAAGACAGGCGGCGGGGCTTAACGGCTAGTGCGAGCTTCGTTTTTGGCGTGTTGAAGGGTCGAGGCCCTGTGCTAAATCCTTCCAAAAGTCTGTCAAAACCACACAATACCTAAATACCTTATGCAACACTACAAAGTGACAAAGTCCCTTCAACTTTTGCTCCCTGATGCAAACCCTTCTTCAAAGCACCTTGAACGTCCTTCCTTGCCTAGACCTTAGCGAACAATAAAGCGATCGGCCACTTCTACTTTCGGAGTTTCCTTTGAGCTGCTCGTAAAATGTTTAGGGTTGGGGCTATAGGGCTTAGCATTAAGGGCTGATGGTTTAAACATGTCGAGCTTGGGGGTCTAGGCTTAGAAATTAAGGGCTCCCAGTGCAAAGAAGCAGATCCTCAAAAAAACAGATTCGAGGGCTTCCGAAAATTGGTTGGTACCTTATTTTGGGGTCCTTATAATAGGATCCTACTATTTAGGGTACTATAGTAGGGTCCCCTATTCTCGGAAACTCCCATTTTTGTCGTGGAGCCGGGAAGTTGGCTGTGCTGGGCTTTACACGAAATGGGGATTCCTTATGTAACTCCGACATAGCATATAATTTGGGGTCTTGGCAATGAAGATCCTACCAGTTTGGAAAATCTCAGCGCTCATTGCTTTCTCAAACTCCCATATCTCTCACTGCTTGCAGGAATCCTCCGTGTATCTACGAGCAACTTGATGCGCTTTCGCAGCTAACCGCTGATTTGAATCAAGCTGGTGGTGGTGGGGGAGGAGTCAAGAGACCGCAATATTCGAAAAACATATCCATTGTAGCTTCGCATTGTGGGCAAGCCGTGCTGCAGGCTGTACTCTGACATTGCAGCGAGCACGTCCTCGGCCGCGGCATTGACATTGGAGAGAAAACCTTGCTTGCAGAGGAGCCGCCGGATCGCGTCGTCGCTGGGTGCAACTCTCCAGCGTGCATCGGTCAAGTTCGACCTGAAAGCACAGCGAAGTTTGTCAATGACTTCTGCAACAGTGTCTCCTTCAGACGGCAATAAATCCAGAACCTTCCGCAGCCTGTAGCAATTGTCAAGTGCATTGACAAAAAGTAGAGCTGCTTCCCCCATGTCCGTGTTCAAACAGTCGTCTATATACCCCAGCTTTCTGAATGCACGCCGGACCAGATCTTTCGAATCTTTGAGCATCACTGGGCCACCCCCCTGATACAACTGCCGGCCGAGGGAGGTTCCATAGATGTTTTGCTGCTTCGTTGAGAGTCTCCGTGGCGAAGCCAGCGGAAGCAAGAGTACTAAGTCGTCTCGGTACCTCTGCCATCGTCTCCGCCTTGAAGCCACGCTACAGACTTTCTGTGTGGCGAACTGCTGCGGAAATACGACGAGTGACCCCAACGAGTTTGCGAACCAGAACTTTGCCGTGCTCTGCGTTAGCCTTGTGCCGAAACTGCTTTCAGCCAGGTATCCCAAGTCATGCAAAAAGTTGCTACACAGCTCTCGATCTTCGCTGGCGTCATACTTGAATGGCTTTGCGAGCTCGACATGCCCACTTCCATCTGCATTCAGAATAGCTCTGACTGCACTGAAACTGCTGGTTTGGGATACCAACTCAATGACGCGAACACCGCGCTGTCGAAAACGGCTTATGACTCCTAGATTTCTAGCCGAGGTGCACAGGCCAACCGACGCCCCTTCTTCTGCAACTTCTTGCAGGACATCCAAGAATCCGCAATCTGATGCCAGTAGCACAATGTATCTGTTCTTCTTGGATGCAGCTAGCTTCTTACAAGCACTGACAATGGCCTCATCATTGGCCTCCCCACGATTCTTGGGATTTCTTTCCACCGGCTGGAACCGCACCTCCTTCCGCTTGAAAAGGGAGGCCCACGTCTTCGTCAGATCGAAACCAGGGGCTGCAAAAACTCTCGTCCGCACTTTGTAGCCTTTCTGCTGGAGCTTCTCGATGGCCTCCTGGATCTGTTGAATGTTGGCGCTGTCCTGGCTTCTGATTCTGGTCATTAAGAAACACACAAATAACATCAAACAACACCAAAAAAACTAAGTTAGTTACTATGGTCGTAAGGAAGGCAAACCAAACATGTCTGCATCCACCTATTGCCACTAAACTTCGTAACCCCATTAAACCGTAAACTCCAAAACAAAAGCTCAGTCTCCGCATCCACCAGCAACTCTGCAGAAGAGAGGGTCCTCGGTAAACTGCAGAGAGCATCTTTGGAGCTCGATCTGCGAACTCGCACCTAAGCTGGAATAGGGGGGCCTCCACAGGGCTCCTGTAAAGCAGAGCTTCGGAGAGTTTAGGGCACTAAGTCCTCAGAACAGCGCTTTCTGTTCTCGTGAGAAAGGGGTATATGGGAATTTCCGAAAATTAAGGTCTTTTGGGGTCCTTGTAATTAGGATCCTACTATTTAGGGTACCAAATTAGGGTCCCCTATTTTCGGAAACTCCCATATGACATGAAGTTGTGGCTTATTGCGACGCATTCGGACCTCCATGTTCCTGACGACTAGGATGATCCAGCATAATTAGAAGGGTTGATGGTTCAGGGTCAAACTATACGGTAAATGCCAGAAAGTTGGAAACCGGATTAGGGACAAATAGAGCTGGTACATTACTCTTAAGGACTGAGGCTATTGGGTTTCCAACTTTTGGGCTTGTACTGTACACCAAGCGTGCTCGCAGAACATACGCAAGGTCTCACGTATGGAGTCTTATATTCGGTCAGATGCGGAAACTCAGGGTCTACAGGACCCAACCAATAGGTACTGTTATAATCAGAGTATAATGGGCCCCAAACTCCAACCCCTGAAACTCAGGGTCTAGAGTTTCGGGCTTAGGGCTTAGGGTTTTGAAGAAGTCTGGCTCTGATCTCCGAGTTCGCAAACCCCCAAAGAGGGCCTAACACTGGGGCTGGACTTTTGAAACCCAGAACCTTAAGCCCCAAAGTCCTAACCCCGGAGTTCTGAACTGCAGAATCCTAAAACTATACCCCGAATCGGCTATAGACCCGGAGCCTGAAGCGTTCAGACACTGTGTTTCTGGACTCTTGCTAACGAACTTGACCATGTGATACGACAAAAGTAAGCAAGCAGCAAAAGTGGGTGCAAGGAGAATGATATTAACAGGGACAGTAGTAATCATTACGAAAATCATCGTCATCAGCATGATCATATAAGAAGCATAGCAACAACAATAACGGCAACGGGAACATCTTGACGTCTAGGTATCCCACAATAAGCTCCTTAGCCAGAATAAAGAGCCTCTTCGAATCTCGACGCTGAGATTCCAGCGCCGAAGCAGCTACGCTGAGCCAGGCCCCAGAAGATCCAGGAGCACCCAATCTTCCGCGGCGTGATGGGGCCGAGGCACCACCTCCGTGGGACAAATTCTCCGATTTAGGGTTTAGGGTTTAGGGAATAGGGAACTTCACACATAGCATGTGATGTGTGGGGGTTGCTGGGCTTTCGGTGCACGCTTTAGGACGTTGAGCTTCAGGGATTTAAGGTCTACCCCCCAACTGGGCTTTTAAGTAACCAGGGAGAAAGAAGTATAAACTTCTATTTCATAATGGTTCCTTTAAGAAAAAAGTATTAAAGTATGGTACTCCAAAGCCCAGAAAAGTCACTAGCGGCAACTGGACCCCGCAACCCTGAACCCTGAGCCCCACCACTCGTGGTAGACCCAAACTGTGTCTCCGCCAGCTGTTTATGCAGACCCTGCTGGGTTTAGAGCCTAGGGATTTTTAGGATGCTGTCTGCCGCGTTGTTGTGGGCCGTATCTTATCCGGCAATAGAGCCTAGAAACTAAACCTAATATGGTACTGAAAGTTCATGCTCGGGTCCATACCACCGCAGTGGTTCAGGGGCTCAGGGGCTTGGGGTTGAGGTTCTAAGGTTCAGGGTTTAGGTGTTGGGGGATGCTTAAGGGTGTAGCACAAGTTGTTCAGGAAGCATGCATCTCGAGCGAGCACGGCTAGTGAAAGCCTTGATTTCTAGGGACCTTAGTACATGGAATAGGGCGTCTTAAAGGATTCCTTGAAGGGTTCTAGAGGGGCTCCATAAAACAATTAGTAATTATCTTGTACAGGTATCTTGCACTGCAACTTGATTAAGGGGCCCTAAACACTAGAACTAGCAGTCTATCAGGCTTCTAGATTATCCTCAACCTCCCCATCAAGAAGAGCCTGGAATGCGAACCCAAACAACATACCCTCAAAACCGACCTTATGAAGGCTCTTTCCAACCTTATGACATCCCTGGCCCCTAAACCCTGAACCCCAAACACCCTAAGATGCGCCCCTGGGCCTGCGAAGCAAGGGCAGCTTGATATTCGGCCGGCCAGCAGCCAAGGCTGCTCAGGGAGACACCACATGGCGAGGCTTCTTGATATTGTGTATACTATACTCTATACTTTAGGGGATATTATGTACTATACTTTAGACTTTAGGAGGCACTATGCATCCTTTGCTCTCCACTTTACGGGGGTATTAGGTATCCTATACTCTATAAGTTTGTAACAGTCATAAGGGTGTAATGTTGCAATAAGTCAGGCTTCCTGTCCTTGTAATAATAAGGATCCTCCTCTGTGGAGTGTACAGGAGGACTTCTGCTGTTCAGTAAGGTCGGGTTTACTGTTTAGGGCTGCGTGCGGAGAAATTATGGGGTTTCAGGCTGAAGTACGAGGGGTTTGGGGTTTGAGGATAGAGGGTTGGGGTGAAGGGGGCAAAGCTCATAGTTGTAGCAGGAATGGCTGTGGCTCCACGGCTGCAGGTTCAGAGTGCAGACAAGTGTTTGAAGGAGGCTTTGGGTGGGCGCTAGGGGAACAGGTGCCAAACCCTGTAAATCCATAAAGGCTGTGCAGACCCTGAACCTCCAAAGAGAGCCTGTTTCAAGAGCTCTCTCCCTACACACCTATAACTTTCACGAGAATGGACCAAGAAAACGATCGCTTAGTGTTTACTGTATGTCCTTGCGGGTGCATCCACAACGCTCACAGCCAACGAAAAGCCCAAGACAAACATCTAAATTCTCTAAACCATTTACCCTGCACCAGGAAACCTGAACCCTAAGCCAAGCCTCGACAGCTGAACCCCCAAAACTCCCCTCCAATGAGGCACCCTGAAACCTGGACTAGTGAATCCCTACCTTAAACTACCAAACCCTACTGTTTTGTAGGTTCTTATAATATTAAAAATATTTAAAATATTAAAATTAAATATATTAATATTTTAAATATTATAAACCCTACTATGGAATTTATAGGGACCCTAGAAACAAGGTAGGTTTCGGTAGGTTAAGGTACACCCTAAGAGCCCGAAGCCGAAAGCTGAGAAATTAGCCCCACCCAGGAGACTCAGCTACTCATATGCAGCATCGGCTTTCCAGACATAGATCGTTGTCTACCCTTACAAAGGAGAGCTACGACTCTGAATCTCAGCAGCCCTTAGAGCAAGAAGCAAGCAACAAGAATATGTACCTCAACCCTGAAACCTACCCAGACCAACCTCAAACCACTCAAAAAGTCAAAAACCCTCCAAACACGATGTGCGAATAAACTGAACAACAATATCCAAATCAACCCACAGAAGCAATCCCGGGACTGGTCAGGTTTAGGGTGCGGCGTTTGGCCATAGCGGCACTCCCCGCCAGCCTCACGCTGAGCATGGGATTTTGGCTTTGGGGTTGAGGGCTTAGGGCCTGTGAGGCTTTCGGATGTGGGGTTTCGGGTTTGGTATGTATCCAACAGAGATGGCCCGTAAGGTTTTCTAAGTAGAAACGAAGGCTTTATGAGGAGGGTTATTTGAATTATGAGGGCCTGGATGGTGCGATGCAAGACATCACAGGTTTCACACGGTATGAACTGCGTTTCGTATTTTCGTATTATATGGGCTTTGAAAATCTTGCTCTGGGTTTTAGAATTTCGAAGACCTTTATGCGTAACGATGTGTATACACATATATATATATACATATGTTCTTGTTGTAAATACGTATACATATGTGAAACGTGCAGCAGTATGTCCACAGGGTGTTCTGAAGACTTTAACATTGTGCAGAGATTGCAGGGTGGGTTTCGTGCTGAGTGAAGGGTTCGCGGTTCCGTTTTGCCGCTCCCCAACACCCTACCGTCGAAGAGTTAAGCCCTGAACCCAAAACTGACCCTAAACCCTAAACCCACGTGCAACACAGTGGCCTGTGACCATTTCTACAGGACTCCAAACCCCAATTCGACCCTAAACCCGTCACCTCCATGGCTGTGACCTGTTCGACGCTCTGAAACGGTGTAATTATATGGGACTTTAAGGGCCCCGTTATTACCATGTACTTACTGATTTCGACCCCTATACTATATTCGGGTTGATCACTGGGAACTGGAAGCATATATGTTTCATCTGTCACAGAAACACTGCTTGCTTCCCCCACAACAAACGGAACCATAACGGCGAAACTTTCAGAATAATGCTAAGCTATAGGAACAACAAAAATGAGGTTGGGTCTTCAGGGGTTGAGACTGGATCGGCAGTTAGATGGATGAACTACCAGACACAAGCAAAAATGTGGCTAGTGACAACAATAGCAATACTAGCACCTGCGATGAAGCTACTACTAATGAACAAATCAAGAAGAGGGAGACCAACAGAACGGAGAGAAAAGATGAGCTCTACAAAACAGCCCCCAACCCCTAAAGCATTGAAAGCCCTGAGGGCCTCCCAGCTCTTAGGCCTTAAACCCAGGGCTTTGGGGTGTACTTGAAGGGGCAAGGGACTTGGTAAGTAGGTTATAAGTAGGGTTATAAGTGCCCTTAATGGAGTTACCCTAAATATATCCTTACTTATAACCAACTTACTAAGTCCCCTGCCCTTTCAAGTAGGCTTAGGGGTTTAGGGATGAGGGCCTAAGGTTCCCCAAAACCCGAAGACCGGGGGCAGAAACGTGGCCACTGGGCTGGGAACCACCGAAGACCGGCCTTCAAATATTTCAATTATTTGGTGACCACAACTCTTGAAATGATTGAAATAATTGAAATCCTTTTCTTTTATTGGATAAGGAGAAATCCCCACCATTCTAGGATCCAGGCTTTGGCCCAGTCTGGAATGCACGCTTTGGTTGCCATCGCGTGCCTGAGCCGAAGCACGAAGGAAGGCTCGGAAGGGCCCCTGAGTGGGTTTCAAGCTTTGGGGTTCAGGGTTTAGGCAGGGTTCGGATTTAGGTCTGTAGCCTGACTTTAGCAAATAAAAGCCTAAACCCTGAAAGCCTAAAGGGGAAAACCCGAAACCTTGGAACCCTAAAACCCTAAACCCTAAACCCTGAAGCCCTAAAGCCCTAAAAACCCTAAACCCTAAACCCTGGAACCCAAGCTTGCAAAGGTGGCTGACAGCTCGGCGAGTTACTGTCCTCCGACCTTCGGTGTCTAGGGCTGAAGACTTTGAGGTTTAGGGGTTGAAGGTTTTCATATTTGCGAGGCCTACGGCTTTCGAGCGAATCGTTCAAGGCTTAAAGTGAACCCCAGAAAGTTGGAACATGGGTTTAGGAGGTTTGGTGCTAGGATCCCCTATAGTTTACCTTAAGAGGATATTGATGTTCCAACTTTCTGGCTTCTACTATAAGATTTCGGCATCTCAAACCTTGAAGGGGCCCAAAATACGACATAGACAGAAGTATCTCACGGCTGTGTACCTAACTGGCATCCTTATACCCCATCCAAATGTTTATGTAGGGTTCCGGGTTCAATGTAGGAACCTGATTCAGAAACCCTGGCCCTAAACCTGCCAAATTTCAGGATTCACATGTCGAACCCCAATCAAGAACCAGAGTTCCCTAATCAGGTTCCTATATTATCGTTCTGGGGCTTAAGGGCCTCACCGCTAAATCTTCGTTGGTACCCCAGGCTCAAGCTTTCGGGGAAGCAAGCCGGCTCGTCAATCGTTTTTGCGGCAGGCGAGCGCTCGAACGTCCTCCCTCCCTGGCTTCACGCGACTCAGCGGGTTCAGTCGGGTGTCGGATAAAGGCTTATAGGTCTGTGATAAACAATTCAATTTCGGGCTTTTTTCACAAGGATCGCGGGTAACAATGGTACCACTGGTTTAGTATTTAGGGTTTAGGGTAGTGGGTTTAAGAGTAAACCCTAAACCCTAACACTCAGGATTTAAAGCTGAGGATTTGGCGGCTTTAGGAGCTAGGGTTTAGGGTTTAGGGTCTGGCAAAGACGCTGCGACACAACTCTGATGTTCATGGAGTCTGGGGGGCTTGATGTCCATGTTCCCAGCTTTCGCGAAGTTCAGGATACTTTATTTAAAGGTCATTGCATGAAGGATCCTACCATTTACTTTATTTAAAGGTCATTGCATGAAGGATCCTACCATTCTGAACCCGGTCCTGCTTTAAGACGTAATTACATCTGGGCTGTGGTATCGGCTCCAGGGTTGCGACTTCAGGGTTTGGGGTGTAGGATTTCGTAATGTGGTATTTCGGATCCAGGGTGTAGGGTTCTGTTTAGAGGTTGCGTTTATCTTAGTTGCTGAGTTCATAAGCCCCCGAAAGTGTACACTTTTGGTTTTATAGTGGGTAGTATTATCCAAAAAAGTGTAAAGTGTATCCACTCAGCTACTAAGTTATTGTTGTGTAGAGTTTAGGGTTTGGGGCTGGGGTTTGGGGGTTGAAGATGCTACTGCACTGTTCCTCCGTCATAGGCATCGAGGAAGTCGCGCAGCACATCAGGATAGCGCTCCGCAATGGCACCTAGGCTTTGCAAAACCACGACTAATACAAGGAGCCAGCCTGAAAATTAAATATCTGACTAAAAATCCCTCAAAACACTGAGTTACATTCCTTCATCATAGCGTGCTGCGCCCGGAGTCCAAAACACCCCTGAATTGAGGAATCAATCTTAGGATTTCGGATCTAAGGATTACAGAGAGAGATCCTAAAAAAGGGGTAGGGTATGAGCCTCTAGGTATAGCATACTGACAGTACGGAAAACCTTACGCAAGGAATACTATTGCCATTTGTTGAAACCGTCTCAACCCTAAGCCCGTCACTTTTTCGGGGCCCTTTCGAACCCCGGTGCCCCAATGACATACGTACTTCCACCGTCACGTGAGCAAAGTACCTGAGTTCGATTCCCAACCCTAAACCCTAAACCCTAAACCCTAAACCCTAAAACCCTCAAACCCTCAAACCCTCAAACCCTCAAGCCTAAACCCGAAGCCCTAAACCGAAGCCCGAACCCCTTATGACCTTATCGACAACGCTCATAGCACCCCCTTGTGCTAGGCACCCTTCAAGAACCCGAACCCTGAATCCCCACCTCGAGACTTCTATGCAGTCCGCGACACGGGCGTGGGCAGGCATAAACCGGACTCGGTCCGGGTCCATGTCCTCCTGCCCGTGTGTTTGTCTGGGGTTTAGGCTGTACTTGCTGTTGAACTCATTTCCGACTGGTCCACTACTGCCACAAACGAAAAGCCAGTTGGCCAGGTGGTAAAAGCACCTTGTCAGGTAATATGGGGGCCTGAAGAATTCGAATGGGGCTTTGCCAGCGGGTTTGTCGTCTACCTAGCGAGCCCCAACTCCTCCTTTATTGGTGATAACAGTGGAAAAGCATTGGGTTTAGGGTGTAGGGTTTACAGCCTCACCTCTGTTAGATCCCTTACAGGATCCACTAAAGGATCCTTGAAGGGGCTCCTGAAACCTAAACCCCAGACCCTAAAACCTGCCTGGGCGCGGATGCAGATCAAGTTCCGAAGTGTGGCCCGATCGATGGAGGCCTTCACAAAGATTCCGCGGTTCGGATGCCCGCTTGCTTCACTTGAGGGTTTGGGGCTGAATTTAGGGTACGGGCTTTGGGGTTTAGGGTTCCGGGTTTTAGGGTTTGAATATGGTAGGAGTATATATATATATGTACCTAACAAGGTTCAAGGTTACGTACCCAGCCCCTACGAACAGATTCCGCGGTTGGGATACCCGCCTGCTTCGCGTGAAGGCTTAGAATTCAGGGCTCAGGGCACGGGGCTTAAGGCGTGAGCCTTTGGGTTTCGGGTTTGGGGCTTCGGGCTTTGAGTTTCGGGTTCAGGATCTAGGCCTTAAAGCTTAGAGTTTAGGGCTTTTGGTTTCGGGCTCATTAGGGTTTCAGGCGGATGGCTTGATGCGCACTTAGAGTTTAGGGTTCTCGGCTTTGGATGGCTTTGGCCTTATAAGAGTTGCCAACAACCCTAAGCCTTTACAACAACCTTTAAGTATCGTTTGCTTGGCAATGTGCGTAACATTAAGCCGTCCGGTTTTGGTGTATGTTATAGGATACATTACGGAATAAACGATATAAACTACGGAACTTTGTTCACGAGATTCTTCTCATCGATATGCGGGCTGACTACCCATGGCATCGGGGCTGTGCGGTTTTGGTGCAGCGAGCCTCCTCTACCCAGCCCTGCCGTGAAGTCTGAAGTCCCCATGTCCTACTCCTCAACCCTAAAGCCTAGAGCCCGAATAGACTAAGACCCTAAATTCCGTAAACCCTAAACCCCGAAACCCCTAAACCCTAAACCGGAACCCCATCATCGGCCTTAGCAAAGTCCAGACCTTGAGGCCCGAGGAAGGTGATGATCTCACTAAGCGCCTGGAGATTCCATTGGGGGCTCTTGGTTTGTGACTTTCTGGGTTTAGGGTTGAATGTAGGAGCCTTAATGATTAGAACAGGGTTGGGGGGTATACCATACTATCATTATAATAAGGAACCCCCCCAAAACCCTATTCTAATTGTTGAGGCCCTTACATTAGGGCTCAGAGTTTGGGGTTTGGGGTTGAGGCCAGGGTTGAAGTACTCCGGGCTCTTACTTTGCAGACTTGCTGGGTCTTGGGGCCTGCTACCGGGATTTATCAACAGCTAAAGGAACCCAATTTGAGCCATGACAGGGATGTACAGCGAGTGGTCAGCTTCCCCTACCATGGCAACTGACATAACCGAGATAGGTCCCCTAAAACTTAAAAGACCTACCTTTGGGGGAGAAGGGGTGGATTTCAGAAACATTCGGGCTCAGGGCTTGGGGTTGAGGGTGTATGTTTAGTCGCTTAAGTAGCAGCAAGCAGCAAGCCACAACAACAACGTGCAAGCAACAAAAAGAACACAACGACGACAGGGATACCACATGATACCAACTGACAGCATCCTCTTCGACAATGTCAACCGCTTATCACTAGTCCCTAGTCCTACTGTTCAACAAGCAGCACGCAAGCACAATACCATGCTACAATGACTTCATTTTGCCAGGATTTAGGGTTTAAAATTGGGGAGGGGGGTCCCGCAAATGACACTGAAGCACTTGGAGACTCGTGTTAGCTGCACTTCTGCTTGGCAACTACACCGGAAGGGCCTTTTAACTAAAAGATTGTTGCTAAGTACCATGAACCTGCAAGTAGGCATGCTGATAAGGGTTGCCGGTAGTATTGCTTTCATAACAACACATCACGACACCAGTGCCCACACAATAGCAATACTAACTACTAACGACAGTACTGGTAACAAAACAACTACCACAGTAAGAAGAATAATGGCTTAGGGTCAGCTGGCTGTGGATGGCGCTGACGACGCTTCCACAAAGCAGTAGCCCCGAGGTCAACGTGGGTGCTTTGTCCAGCACATGAAGACAACAGTTGGTGGCAGACTGGATCTACAGAACTGCTTTCGCCACAACAAGCCGGAGCAGCTCAGGTCACCACACATCCGCCGCAAAAAGCAACAGCTTTAGCCTGTGTCGACAAATGATAGTGCAGAGCATTTGTCAACGGCCCTGCCACATGGCGGCTATCACCACCATAGGCAGCACGCCCCCAGGGAATCACGGATCCGTTGTCCAGCACAGCAGCAAAGGCACGTTCAGTGGCCTGGATGTGCTGCACGTTCTTGAGCTGCCCTGCCACGCGGCTGCTGTCACCACCATTGTCAGGATGCCCCCAAGTTATCACGGATCCGTTGTCCAGAACAGCAGCGAAGGCAAACCCAGCACCTTGAATCTGCTGCACGTTTTTGAGCTGCGCAACTACGCGGCTGCTGTCACCACCGTCTTCAGGATTCCCCCAAGTAACCACGGAACCGTTGTCCAGAACAGCAGCGAATGCAAAGCCAGTTGCGTGAATGTGCCTCACGTTTTGGAGCTGCCCGGCTACTCGGCTGCTGTCACCACCATTGTCAGGATGTCCCCAGGTGATCACGGATCCATTGTCCAAAATGGCAGCAAATGCGAAGGCAGTGGCTTGGATGTGCTTCACGTTTTTGAGCTGCAGTGCTACGCGGCTGCTGTCACCACCCCAATCAGGACGCCCCCAGGTGATCACAGATCCGTCGTCTAGAATAGCAGCAAATGCAAAGCCAGTCGTCTGAATATGCTGTACGTGTTTGAGCTTGTCTGATACAAGGCTGCTGTCACCACCATACTCCGGATGGCCCCAGGTTATCACGGATCCGTTGTCCAGCAGAGCAGCAAATGCACATTCACCGGCCTGGATGTGCTTAACATTCTTCAGCTGTCCTGCTACATGGCTGCTGTCACCACCGTTCTCAGGATCCCCCCAAGTTATCACGGATCCGTTGTCCAGAACAGCGGCAAATGCAGCAACGGAAGCCTGGAGGCGCCTTACGTTTCTGAGCTGCCCCGCTACACCGCTGCTGTCACCACCACACTCAGGCCGTCCCCAAGTGAATACGGATCCGTTGTCCAAAACAGCAGCAAATGCATCGCGAGTAGCCTGGATGTGCTGCACGTTCTTGAGCTGCTCCTGTACGCTTCTGCTGTTGCCACCCCACCCCTGATCACCCCAGGTCACAATGGATCTATCGTCCAAGAGCGCAGCAAAGGCCCGCGAGCCAGCCTTGATTTGCTGCACTTGTCTGTGTCTGAGCTGCTCCTTCACAAATTTGCGGTCACGGCCAAAATCCCCACCACCCCAACAGACCACGGAGCCATCACCCATTATGGCTGAAAATGTGGTTCCCTCTTTATGGCTTGCCACCAGTGTTTGCCGCACCTGCAGTGTCAAAGAGTCTCCTGGTTGCAGGCCGACTTCACCGACTGAGCGGCGCTCGTCAAGGATTTGCCCTGTTGAATCTCGCAGGACCCCCATCCCAGTCTGCAATTCACTTTGAGCCCGCAACTTCACCGTCTTAAGGGTGTCCTTTTTTTTGACCTGCCCAAAGACTCCACTATGCGTTAATTAAGGCAAAGACCTCAAACTACAGTAGGAGCCCTAATAAGATTTAAAGAAGATTCTGTAAGCATTTGTTACTTTCATAATGATACCCCAGGAGAAAGACAGGATCCTTCTTGGATGCTTCGGTATTCGTACTAGATAATCCAGGGTTTTGGGGCCCATTATACTATAGTTAGAATAAGGAACCACCAAGATAGTATAGGTAATGATTAAGGCCACTAATTTTAAAGGTATCACAGAAACCAAGGGCTAACAAAACCAATCCCAATGCAGATTCAGCGACAGGGATCTGCACGGCCCTTCCACTTAGCAGCGCCACATGGATGGAATCAGGCGGCATGGCGGCAAAGATACCCTAAACACTAAAACCCTACACCTAAACCCCAAAACCTTGGCCCCTGAACCCTCAAAAAAACCTTGGCCCTGAACTCTCAAAAAAAACCTTGGCCCCCTGAACCCTAAACCCACAAACCCTAAACTTAACCCCTAAAACCTGAGCTCCTAACAAGGAGCTTCAAGCTGATTTGCCTTCGAAAAATTAGGGACCCGACGGTCTGGAGCCTGTACTACAGGGTTTAGGGTTTAGGGGTTTAGGGGTTTAGGGTTTAGGGGTTTAGGGGTTTAGTGGGTTTAGTGGGTTTAGGGTTTAGGGGTTTAGGGGTTTGGGGGTTTAGTGGGTTTAGGGTTAAGGGTTTGGGGGTTTAGGGGTTTAGGGTTTAGGGGCCTTGATAATTAGAATAGGGCTTGCGGGTCTATTCGCCATTACAAGTATGAGTGGGAACCCGAAGTAGACACTTCGTGAAGTGGATCCAAGTTTCAATAACCCCAGAATCGGACAGCAGGGAAAAGCCGGTATCTGTTGACTGTAAACCTCGTGCGCGCTTTTGATCCAGTGTCGGCGTGCAGACCTTTAAACTCTAAACCCTAAACCCTAAAAAGTGCTTGATTTGGGAGTTTCCCAAATAGGGGACCCTAATATAGAACCCTAAATAGTAGGATCCTTATTATAAGGACCCTAAAATGAGGCAACCCTAATTTCGGAAACTCCCATTTGTCGGTGTGGGCTCCAGTGCTTCCTCCTTGTGACAAATCATTGAAGGGAGGGTTGATTAATCAGGCGTCTAGCTCAGGGATAAAGACAAGGCACCTCTACATTCCAAAGTCAAGTCTTATGTATTGCCTTGTTTCTTCCCTTCTGGTACCCAAAAGACAGAGCACTAAGACACCATGATAAGACCTTTCCAGACTCCCCTTTATAGTAGCAGCCAGAAAGTTCGAACATGACTTTGGGAGGGTTAGTGCTAGGATCCGTTATACTTTACCTTAAGGGCATGAGGATAATGATGTTCCAACTTTCTAGCTTCTGCTAAATAACGCCCAGATTGCCCTCCCCATATCTTTTCAATCAGAGAACGAAGACTTTCTGCACGACCCGAGGTTCCAAAACCCGTTTTGTCAAAAGACAAGCAGCATACCTCAAGCCACATAAAGAGCTCACGAATCCCGCTTTACACGTAAAGTACATGGTTTGTGGTTTATGTAAGGCTTTGAGGTTTAAGTCTAGGATTTGAGGTCTAGGGTTTAGGGTTTAAGCACCCTCCTGCTATACGCTAAACCCGAAACCCCTAAACTTCCTAAACCCTGAATCAAGCACCCTTCTGCTGTGGCTGTTCTCCACTGCCT
Organism: Symbiodinium sp. clade A Y106; assembly: GCA_003297005.1. Taxonomy (NCBI): domain Eukaryota; class Dinophyceae; order Suessiales; family Symbiodiniaceae; genus Symbiodinium; species Symbiodinium sp. clade A. Next base: position 68,249 of record BGNK01002764.1, read on the forward strand.
CCGCCCTAAACCCAACTCCCTAAACCCTAAAGCCCCAAACCCTAAACCCCTACTTTTTTCCGGACCTCGGCCAACCACCGGGGAGGGCCATCCCTTGGCTGCCGCTGGCCGAAGGCCTCGGGAGCAAAACAAGCGTGCCTTCACGCTGAGAATGGGGTTGTTAGAAGGGTTCTGGAAGGCATTTACGGGGTTTCCAGGGTTATATTACATATTTTCACATATGTACATTATATATATATATATATGTATAAACAACTCTCTATATATATATGTACATATATATATGTATATATAGATAGGGAGCTGAATACTGGGAATAGTGTGTCAGGGTGTAGTAGACTGTACTTGGAAAAACAAAGAGTAGAAAAATGTATCACGATAGGGCGTGTAAAGAGTTTAGGGAGCTCCGGGAGTTTGGAACTTAGGGTCTCGGGTTTAGGGCAGATGCAGGCATGTTCGGAAAGGTTTCGTGTTAAATTCTACGTCGACCACCACCGCCACGACAACGATGACGACTACTCGTGCTGCTGCCAGCATGCAAGGTCCAGCTCCGGTTTCAGGACGCCGGGCACCACGCCCTGGACCAGAGGAGGGGAGTCAACCCCTAAACTCTGAACCCTAGGATTCGGCTTGCAGAGTCTTTGGGGGGTTTCGAGCTTTACAGCTTAGGGGTTTAGGGTAAAGGGGCTGAGGCTTAGGGTTTAGGGCTTAGGTTTAAGTTTTACGGGTTTAGGGCCCTCTCATCTCTCTACAGTCACATCTTTACGGCTGGGGACTATGCTACGGAATCACGTAGGGACGTTACTCGCCCGGCGCCTCGGATCATGCAACAACCCTGAACTCTAGGCTCTACATCCTACAACCACTGGAAAGAAAAAACTATCCAAAATGGTAGCCTCCAATTCCATGAGCGCAGATAAGACCCGCTTCGATGAACCGATTTGGTGAATCCTTTCAAGGGTCCAAAAAAGCCTCAAAAGTCTCTTGTGAAACCATCATGGATGCTGTATAAGATCCCTCAAAATTCCATACTTGAACCAGCTTTTCTTGCATGATACTCTCAAAAACAGCTTCAAAGGAAATCCCTTGATAGTTAGCTACTCACCTAAGCCAAAAGTGCTAAGAGCCCTCTCCTCCGTATAACTTATAAGCCTTACCCACAGGGCCCTAAGTACCTACATGGGGGATACTTGCCCACACCAAACTAGTAATTCCTATCATAGAAACACTGCTTTCTACGATCTAGCTATTTCGGACCCTTTGGGTAAATCGGCCCCTCACCCTAAACCCTAAACTCCCTAAACCCTAAACCCTACACCCTAAACTCCCTAAGCTCTAAACCCCACACCCTAAACTCCCTCAACTCTAGTTCCTAAACCCTAAACTCTAAACCCTACACCCTAAACTCCCTCAACTCTAGTTGGGAAAATCCCCTGGCCTCGCGTGAAAGCAGGGACGAGCGCATGAGCTCGGCGGCGTCGCCAAGCTCGAGATGACTCACAGCCTCTGAAACGGTTTATATGGGTACTTCTCTTAGGTGTCCCGTTTCAGGTCCCCTAAAATAGCACGGCGCCCTTATAAAAAGGACCCTGCAAGGGACCCTAGTTTAGAGAACTACATGGCTTCATATAGGAATGTAAAAGGAGTTTGTTGTACAAGGCCTTTATAGGATTGCACGAGCGATCGCAGGTTTTGGGGGCTCCTCTAGAGGATGTCTAGCCTCTGAAACTTCCTGCTCCTGTAAAAGGTTCGTGGTTGTGGGGTTTAGTCCCATAAACCCTAAACCCTAAGCCCTGAACCGTAAACCCTAAACCCTGAACCATAAACCCTAAACCCTAAACCCTAAACCCTGAACCCTAAACCCTAAACCGCGGTTGAGTATTTCAGTTACGTGGGTGGTTGTCAAAATTAGGCTCCCTTTTTGGGTCCCCAGAAAAAAATGCGGCACATATTATTTAGGGTACCCAAAAAGGCACCCTAATTTTGACAACCACCCAAGTGTTTCAGGGTCCGACTCTTTTTCCGGTACTGTAGGCTCTGTACCCTAAGGCCTCGCCGTAGCACTCGAAAAAGCCCTGGGAACAGAATCCGATGGAAATTTGAGTAATATAGGGGCCTTAAAGATTAGAATAGGGTTTTGGGGCATATTTATACGATAATCATAATAAGGAACCCTCAAAAATCGTATAGGTCATTATTAAGGCCCCTACAGTAATGTTCCATCTAAACCTCAAACCCTGAGCCCCAAACCCCGAAACCCGAAAACCCTAAAGCCGGAACCCGAAACCCGCCCAAATCTCTAAAACCCTGAACCCTAAAAATAAAGAAAGCCGGGGAAACTCCCCGGGTTTCACAGGAGCCTCGACCATCTCTTGGCCACGCGCATTTCGGATGACGCAGTACTGGCTGTGCTCAGTCATCTTGCCGCCTACGCAGCGACAGCCGTCAAGGCATTGGCAGGTTTAAGGGTTTAGGGCTGCTGGGTTGTCAAGGGTCAGGGGTTTAGGATTAGAATTTTGACCTACAGATATACACCCAAAGCCCAAAACCCTCGGATTGTCTGCTGACTGCTTACACAAACCCCAACCCCGAAATTCGAGACCCTAACACCTTCTTAGAAACCCCCCACCTACCCTCTAATATGCCCTAAATACCCCTGGCCATTCAGAACCCTAAGGGCTCCATTCAAGGCCTCTCTGGGGGTCCTGGTTTGAGTCGGACCTCAGGAACCCCAATTTTCGCCTTCCCAGGGCGTCGCCATGTAGCCCACGGTAAGGTCCGTCAGGGCATTCACCTCGCAGCGTTTGGGGGGGATTCCGGTGCAGGGTTTGAGGTTTAGGATTTGGGGCTAGGGTTTCTGAATTTAAAGTCTAAGGGGTTTAGGATTTTGGGGTTAGGGTTTCTGAATTTAAAGTCTAAGGGGTTTAGGATTTGGGGCTAGGGTTTCTGAATTTAAAGTCCAAGGGGTTTAGGATTTTGGGGTTAGGGTTTCTGAATTTAAAGTCTAAAGTTTGCGGCTTAGGGTTTGGACTTTAGGAGTTAAGGTTAGGCTCTACGGTTTGCAGGGTTCAGGGCTTTCGATTCGGGGTCTCGGATTTCTGAAGTCTCGGGATCGGGGCCTTCAGTGCTCAGACCCGGAAAGTTCGCGCTTTGGGCTTTGCTGGGTCGGGCCGGGAGGGCAGTAGGGCTGTCATGGTTTTGGCTTGGGTTTAGGGTTTAGGGCCTTTAGGGTTTAGGGTTTAGGGTTTAGGGCCTTTAGGGTTTAGGGTTTAGGGCCTTTAGGGTTTAGGGTTTAAGGTTTAGGGCCTTTAGGGTTTAGGGTTTAGGGTTTTGGCTTCAGGGGCTGTGGGACTTTCAAGGGTGGTGCTACCATATCGCTGTATTGGGTCCCAAGTGAGGGGATCTACCTGTTTAGATCCTTCTACGGCCCCTGAAAGCTCTACAACTCTCTAATGTAGGAACCTGATTAAGAAGCCTTGGGCCTTTATTAGGGCTCCTTATATGGACCCTACTATTTTGGGGTTTTAAGCCCAGGGTTTCTTAATCAGGTTCCTACACTAAACCATAAGACACCGAAGTTCGGTGACACTCGCCAAACCCAAAACATTAAAACACTCAGTGCTAAACTCTGGACCCTACGGGTCATGCACCGTCAAGCATTAATCCTAACATTACGCTCTAACCGCGAAGCCCCCATTACTGAAGCTAACACCCCAAATCAAGTCCAGGGCACATAGTCGAAGCACGCATAACCTTCCGAGCGCTACAGGTAGCCAACTGGCGGCTATATCAGGATTTGGGGTTTAGCGGTCATGTTCTCTTTTTCTTTCCGAACTAGGACCCCCTTTGAGGGTCACCCAGGGAGCCCAAGCTGCCCTTCAACGGATTGCTAAGAAATTCAGGATTCTGCCTGAAGCCCTAAGCTCTGAACACGAATGTAAGAGAGGGATCTCTAACAAGGGGGCCATAATTCAGGCACAGCCTCGACTCGTGAGAGCCCTGCGCAACCGTTATGAAGTGGGTACTTCTGCACAGTGTTCTTCCCTGGACCCTGACGCAAACCCCCAGCGCGAAATCCCAAACCGTAATAAGCGTTTAACTCTTGAACTCTAAAGCGCCAATCCCAAAAGCCCAAACTGTATAGCCCTGCAGATCCCCTGAGGGAACCCCTATATAGATCCCTTAGAGGTACCGCTTGCAGGAACCCCTATAGATCCCTTTAAGGCACCCTTAGCGGATCCCTTAGAGGAACCTTCGAAAGGAGCCCCCAAGCCACAAACTTCGCCGGGCAATCGAGGAGCAGGACTTGGCAATGACCCCGGTGCAAGTATGGGGCTCCTGGTAGGGGTGTTGGCTTTCGGGCTTAGCTGTACAGGGAATATTAGTTGAGGGTTAAGATTTCAAGGGAATGTGTTGAGGGTTTGTGGTTGAGGGTTTTGGGATTAGGGTTTAGGGCTGCAGTGGTGCTTGCGATTTGGGGGTTTGGGTAGTACTCTTTAGGCTTCTGGTCTGGCAGTTTTGGGCTTGGGGCGCTGTAGGGCTTGATAAGGTTGAAAGGGGGCTGTCTAGGGCTTGAAGTGGGTTTAGACGGGTTGCAAAGCATCTGAGTGAAACAGGTTCAGGGTAGTACAGGTTTAGGAGTTTACGAGTTCAGGATGTTCGGAGGCGGGGGCTTAGGGTTTAGCTTCGTGGCTCTCAGAGCAAGTTGCACTCTACTCCCCAACACTCTCCTGCGCGACGCCAGCCCTAAACCCGAAACCTGTAAACTCTAAACTCTAAGCCCCAAATTTTGCGCTTTTAAATCTTAAACCCCGGCACTTCAGGCTGCCAACCCCAAATCCAAAACCCCAAAGCCAAAGAGTTTCCCAACGTTCTCCAAACTCTCAGAAGTGGCGTGAGGTCCAGGCCTCGAGTGAGAACACCGGGATGCGCTCGTATCGGCCATCGCGGTGCTTTATGTGGATACCTGGGATCTTCAGCAGCTCTATACCCGGAAGATTCATATCCAAATCCCACAGTCCTGTAGTGAAAAGCGAATGTAGAAGGAAGAGCGTGAACGTTGATGAAGGATGCTCAGGTACGACGATTGTAGTAGTTGCCGTCGCCGCAAATGTAATCGTAATCACCACACTGGAAGAATTGTAGTCGGAAGACTGGCAGAAGCAGATGCAGCAGCAGCATCAGTGGCGGCGGCAGCTGGAGTGGTAGTAGAGGCAGCAAAGGGGGTAGTAGTACAAGTGGTAGTAGTAGCAGTAGCAGTAGGAGCAGCAGCAGCAGCAGCAGTAGCAGCAGCAGTAGCAGCAGCAGCAGCAGGAGCAGTAGTAGTAGTAGTAGTAGTAGTAGTAGTAACAGCAGCAGCAGCAGTAGTCGTCGTCGTAGTCGTCGTTGTCGTCGTTGTCGTCGTTGTCGTCGTAGTCGTCGTAGTCGTCGTAGTCGTCGTAGTCGTCGTAGTCGTCGTAGTCGTCGTAGTCGTCGTAGTAGCAGTAGTAATAGCAGCAGTAGTAGTAGGAGGAGCGGGAGGAGGAAGAGCAGCAGCAGCAGCAGACAATGCCGCGTCATGACTGCTACGCAAAAATGTGCTGCAAAGCGATAACAACTTCAAAAATAGAAGCATCCTACTTGAGAGCCCAGATGCGGTTGTCCTGCATGAACTCAAAGCCTTCACGCGGAAAGCTTTCGGTTGGTTTTTCATGGCTCTGGTTCTTTGAGACCTCAGGCTAATGGCTCGAGAAGCTGGGTCTTAGGATGCAGTAGCTTGTAAAAAGAAAAGAGGCCTTCATGGTTTGAAAGGGGATTTGGGGGTGTCTTACACTACGATCCGCACAGGCCGAATTGATATCTTCCCATCCTTTCAAGCCCCTACGTCGCAAACCATAACCCCTAAACGCTAACTCACTACCGACCATTCGGTGTGCTGGACAATTCTGCAACAGTGGAGGGCATCCCATCGAACCCCCCAGCTCACCTGGTGTTTAGGGTTTACGGTTCAGGGTCTAGGGTGGAAAGAATCGGAAAACACTACATTCGTCGGCCCAGCAACCGACAGCAGTTTCCGGCGTCTCGCTGGCGCTGCGCAGGAAACGCTGGAGCGCCTCCGAAGAAAGCCGGGTGGATTTTCGGAGGACGGTTTCGCGTGAAGTTGTCTGTTCGCGTCTTGAGGCTCAGAGTCTGGGGATTCGTCATTACCCTAAAGGTCCAAAGGATGCAGTGGTTAGGTAGTGGGGTTTAGGGTTTAGGGTTTAGGGTTTAGGGATAGTAGTTGTGTAGGCTAGTATTGGAGAGTACATGATTGATTACGAGGCACTTGGGCCCTTAGGGTTAGCACGAAAATGCAGCTCAAGACCTTTGCGCCCCTACATGCAGAAACAAGAAAATGCCAGCCAAAAAACCAAACAGCCGCAGCGCTAAACCCTAAAACTGCTGGGACCCTCAGCCAACCCTCACTTCCCGAAATCACTCCTGATCACAAAACCCGAAAGCCCAAACCGTGAAGGCTAGCATGCTTTAAGCTAGTTGTCCCAAGGGCCAAACCTCACACTGGCGCCTACATAATTGGAATGGGGTTTGGAGATGTATTATGATTGACGATGATACGGAAGCGAATTCTTGTGACACAGGAAGAATGATTTACATACCTACCATACAAGATCGTCGTTAAATGATAATAAGGAGCCCTAAGGAATACGATGCCAAATATTCAGGTGCCTACACCAAGTCCCCTTATATTGGGGCATAGAGGCGCGGGTTGCTGGCTTAGAAGCGGCTGGTTTAGGGATTTGGGCTTCGGGGTTTAGCGTGTAGAAACGTGGAATTTGGGAGTTTAGCTCAATTAGGGCTTGAGGACTTCAGTGACTGTAGGTGCATAGAGCCTTAGGGGTTTAGTGTAGTTGCTGAGTTCGACCTCGGCGTCCCGTGGATTGTCCACGCAGTTCGTGCCGAGGACATACAGAACATCAAGGTCTAGATCCTGATAGAGCTTAGGCTTTAGGGTTCAGGGTTTAACATTTTCAATTTTGTGTTGTGAGGGATGGGGGGATTATGAGAGTTCTAGGAGGGTTTGCTTTCGATACAGCTTCTAGAAGTGCTTTAAACTTTAGGGCACTGTTGGCTTTGGCCTTTGGGTTTCGGATTTAGGATTAGAAGGGGTTGGGTTGATTGCATGGGAAGAGTTGTGTCGGGTTTTATCTGGGGAGTGAGGAGGCCTACAGCCGGTTTGGTGCTTAATGTAGGAAGCTGATTGAGAATCCTTGAGTCCTGTCGGGTAGTGTAGGATTTAGGGTTTAGGGTTTAGGGGGAAAGAGGGTGATGCAGGAGCCTGATTGAGAAACCTTGGGTCTTCATTGAGCTGCTTACGCGAACCCTTATGTCTTGGGGTTCTAGCGCCAAGGTTTCTTACTCAGGTTCCTACATTACAAGCTAAAGAGATTCACCATGTACTTGTACCACTCATGTAGACGTCGACTGCTCCTTGATAAGCCTCCTCCATGAATTAGGAATTGCAAAGAAACCCTTGCATTCAGAAGGCCCCAAACCCGAAGCCCGAAATAAACACTAGAGTACCCCTCATCATACCTCACAGGAACCCCTAAAACCCTCCCCCACCCCCCACCCCCCTCCCCACCCCTGAACCCTAAACCCTAAACCCGGCCTCTTCCACGGAACGAAGTGCCTGCACCTATGAAATAGCTGGTTCTTAGCAGGGCTGGTCAAAAGGCTCGTTTAAACGGCTTCTGTAAAGGGTGCCTTGTCCTTTAAAGGGTTCTACTAAGGGTTCCAGTAGGGATTTGGGTGGGCTCCGAAACAAGAGTCCGTGCCCCTGAAGTGCCTGCTCTCTTAACATATCAAAGGATTTCATGTATTAGGTTTAGGGTTTAAGGCATAAGTTTATGGGCTAAACATTGTCAATAGGGTGTGGGGGATCTAGGGATACAGCTATATAGGTTTGTACAAGAGTGATAAAGAGGATACCAATACTGATCAGTGTATATCTAGGTTCAGACTTCGGAGAATGAGATAAAGCATCTCAGAGTCTTACGAGGACTGCAAGAAATTAGATTCGAGTTGCGGGGCTTGTACCCCCGTCGCAGGCTGTTAGAATACTGAACTTCGAAATACAGTGCAAAACCCTTGTAAAATTAAGCCGCGCAGCTTGCATCAGAAAACTCCTGAATAAAAGAACCCTCAGAGCATGATATAAATGCGCGGCGCTTACACAACCCCATGAAGCCCACATATGTAGCACTGCACAACCCCTCAGAAGGCCTCTGTGAAACCTTAACTAATGCTTGGTACAGAAAACTGGTTTACCAGAATCCCCTTCACAATAGGCATGTCCCTTTATTAATCCCGGCTATTTTTCTTTTGGAGACCCCCCCTCTTCCGGACAAAGGAAGAGGGGTACGGGACCTATAGCCTCCAGTGTTACTTGCTCTGTTGCCTTGCTTTTTCACATTACGGTTGATGGACAAAATCCTGCATGACAATTATGGTATATTCCTTATTATGGGTAATGCAGGATTTTGTCCATCAACCGTATGAGGGGGGCTAAGCATATGAGGTGGGCCGGCCAAAACGGGAACTGCAACAGAGACTATACCCTCCACCCTAAGCCTTAAACCCTAAACCCAGTATCCCTGAACACTAAACCCCAATACCCTCAACCCTAATGCCCTAAACCCCAACAGAACCCTAGGAAGCTTTGAATACGTTTAGCAGACGTTTCCTGGCAGCCAACTCCGATGAAGAGGAGCTTTCGGATGTCTTGGCCCCGTACCTCTCGATACGGTTTATGGTTTCGGGTTTGGGGTTCAGGGTTTGGGGTTCAGGTTGCAAAGTTTAGGTTAAGGGTTTAGGGTTCGGGGTTGAAAGTTAGGGTTTGGGGTTTCAGGTGTCGGGTTTAGGGTTTGCATGGGCCTTAAGGTGTGAAGTCAAGGGATAAGATTTAAGGTTTAGGATGAGGGTGATAGGGGAGTTTCCGAGAATAAGGGACCCTAATATACTACCCTAAATAGTAGGGATCCTTATCATCAGGACCCCAAAACAAGCTACTCCCTAATTTTCGGAAACTCTAAACTGACTCTAAACCCTAAACCCTTTATAGAAGCCTTATAGATCCCTTTTAGGAAGGGCCACAGGTTCCCACCTCACCCGAAAAAAAGACCTGTGACCTTGGAGCCTCAAGTGTAAACCTCATCCCGGAGCTTTGCAACCCTAAGCCCTATAAACCCCTAAAGCCCTAGACCCTACTAAAACCCTAAACCCTAAACCCTAAACCCTAAGCCTAACCGTTAAGTGAGGGAGTAACGCCCGGAAAGCAACATACATAAGTTCACAGCCGTAGATCTTCACACAGCCCTAAGAACACCCTGATGGGGGGAGCTTTGTAATGTAGGGGCCTTAATCATTAGAATAGGGTTTTCAGGGTTCCTTATTATAAGTATAGCATAAGATACCCCCAAACCCTATTCTGATCATTAAGGCCCCTACATTACTGTCACTTGAAGGGGGGCGCTAGGGTTTCAGGGTGTGTGTTTAAGGCTCGAGGTTTGGAGTTTAAGGCTGTAGGGCTTAGGGTGTAACTGTAAGCTGCCTAAAAGCTAGACCGAGAAGCCTTTGTCCAGAGCCGTTCTAGCCATGCTGAGGACGTGAATAGACAATCCACGCCCAAGGCATCTGCCTCTCAACCACAGTCTCTACGCTCTAAACCTGCAAGAGTCCCGTAAGACACAGCCATAGCTGGATTTCGAAACCCCTTAAAATCTCAAAGCTCGAAACCCGCTCAAACTGACACCCGCGGAATGAATCCACAATTTTCGGGCTCGATCAGGGTGTATGCAAGCTCACGAATTAACCTCAAGTCGTACAATAATCGATTACATCCCGAAGCTGCCCCAGCCTCCCACAGCTCTTCCAAAGGTAGGAGGTTCGGTGAAAGCATGGGCTTTACTCCACCACTGGCCAGCACCTGCGGTCGGATTCGGAGTTTGGGTTTTAGGCTCCAGGAGAGGCAGCTTCAAATCAAGCGGAAACGCTGGATCTCCTAAACCTCACAAAGCCCCAGGCAGGGGTCTGTTGCTATCATCCAGAGACTCCCAAACCTCTCATTAAGGAAATCGCATCTTATCAGATTAAGGAGCCCTCCACAGTTGCAGGTCTGTTGCTTGAATGGAGGAGCTTCGGGGGCCTGCTCAGGGCATAAGCTCTGGGTTGTAAGTTTCAAGCGTTTAGGACAGTTGCTTTTTTGGGGATTTAGGCCTCTGTTTTCAGGACTGTTGCTTTTTGGGATTTAGGCTTCTGTTTTCAAACTGAAACCTCTCAAGAGCTGCCCCACTCCTAGGCCTGTTGAGCGACTTGGTGCTCACGGACTAGGGTTCGTGGGTTTGGGGTTGAGGGTGGTTGAGGCTCAAGAGTTGGAGTTGGGAGTCTAGGGAATCGAAGCTTAAGGCATAAGGTCCCTGAATCCGAGCCACCCAAATCCTGCCAGACAGAGGAATCTCCCTGCTTCGGTGTTGAAAAAGGGGCATTTCGGGTCTGCTTAACCCTACTACTTGAAGGGGCAGGGGACTTAGTAAGTCGGTTATAAGTAGAGTTATAAGTGCCCTAAACGGCGTTGCCCTAATTAGAACCTTACTTATAACCAACTTACTAAGTCCCCTGCCCCTTCAAGTAGACTCTTGCTGTATAGAAGCTCCTGCTAAACACCACTAGACAACACTACGTCCGACGTCCTACTCAACCCGCCGACGAAACTTCAAAGCACGAATGACTAAACGCTGAAGCCTTAACGCCCTAAACTCTTCAAGAGCCCTTACAAAACTTTTAGTCCTAAACCCCAAACCCCAAAAGCCCTAAAGACGCCTCCTCAACCGTACGCGCCAAGATGGGTTTTGGCTCCAGAGGGGCCTGGACACTCGGCGTTGGCGCGCGCGCGCGAGGTTTGAGTGTAGTGGGGTTTGGGGGCTTAAGGGTTTAGGGTTTACGGTTTAGGGTTTAGGGGGGTTTGGGGGGCCTACCTGTGGCTCAAGAACACGTAAAGATTTCTAAGGATACAAGATAAGGGGCTCACAATCGGGAGGACACCGTACTGCTAAGTCAAGCTAAGGTTGGGGCTCGCTGCAATCCCGAGCCGAGAGGGGTGCCAAAGGATCGAACAGTCTCTTAGGGTTAAAAGGTGTTCCTTTAGGGTTGCATAAGCGATCATTCGGGCTCGTAAGGTTATATTCAGGGGTCTGGCTTCTACGCAAAGCAGTCCGGGGTCGTCCAGGCTTTGGAATAATATGAGCTGTAGGGAAAAGGGGGTTTAGGGATGCTGTATTATAAATCAAGCACAGACCACACCCGTCCCTGCACAGACCACACCCGTCCCTGAGCCCGAAAGCCCAAAACCCATACCCCAAAACCCAGCACCCCTAAACCCTAAACCCTAAACCCAATAAACCGAACCCTACACCCAGGCCTCTCTGAACCCCCAACCCCTCAACGCTTGAACCCTTCACCCAAGATCTACACCCTGAACCCCTGAACCACCTGAAACACCACAAACTCGGAAGTTGCCAGCTATTGAAGCGGGTCCCCCAGCTTTCGGCTATTGCCTCCGTAAGGAAGTGTACTCCCACGCGTGCCCTGTTGGAGACCGACTTGCTACAATTGGGTTTAGGGTAAGAGTTTCGTGGTGTGGGTTCACGAGTTTAGGAGGGGAACCCTAAACCCTAGACTTGACGGCTTAGGGCGACGCCTCCAAGGACGCAGAGCCCACGCAGAGCACCGCATCCACCCGACCAGATCGAAGCATTTCACAAGCGATGGAGGTGACCACGCCTCTGGGATTTAGGGTCTGGCCTTTCCCCTTAACGCTAAACCTATAAAGCTTACAGATGCTGGCTTTGGGATTAGCTTCCATGTTTAGGGTCCCTTACTCCGATTTTCTTATACTTTCCCATAGTCTCAACAGAAGCTTTTTGAGTTGCAGGGCAGGATCAAGGATGTAGCGAAACGAATGCTGGGATGTAGCCTCCGTTTCGAATTCTCAAGCTTGGGGTCTTCCTAAACCTACCGCCGAATTCCTTAAACCTCAACTCTGAACCCTACACACCGAAACCTGGTTTAGGTTTCAGGGTTTAGGGATTAGGTTTAGGGTTTAGGGTTTAGGGGTTTAGGGTTTTGGGGTTTTTAGGGTTTAGGATCCCTAAACCCTCAACCAGAGAGCCTCTCTGTAACACGATTGCAGGCTAATCTTTTTCTTCGCCCACCCCAACGCCCAGAGCTCTAAAGCCCAGAACCGCACATAGAACCCCCAAGAGACATGGTATATTATTGCATGATACAAGACATGCTAACCCATTATCGTACAGTTCAGTACATTATAGTATATACCAGTATTATAGTATATTGTAGTATACAAAGAGTCTGAAGGTGGTATACACACAGTCCCAACCTGCATAGACCGCACGTCTTCAACTACAACGCCTTGTAAAATTCCGGAGACTGAGCGAACCCAGGACCCCTCCTAGACTTAAACACCTAACCTAACTCCGATTCACACTAAAATCTGCAGCCCTGTCAACAACCACAGAAGCCTGTTCTACCCTGACCCCGAAAACCCAAACCGCAAAGCCTAAACCCTAGCTACACCCTAAACTACTATCATGTTACTACTACAACACATATACTTATACGTATGTGTGTATATATATATATGTATATAAAAGTGTATAATATATATATATATATATATATATGCACTATTTATGAAGACGGTCATCAGAAACATGGTCGTAGAAAGCAATGACAAAAATGGTAATCATGCTATTCAGCTATTCTACGAAACTCAGAAAAACACAGTCGACAGGAGCCTGTCCAAGCTCGTCGCTCGGGACGGCTCTCCCGAGCCATGCGAATGGGTCGTAAGCCATTCTCCTGCAAAGCTCGAGTTTAGGGTTTACGGGTTACGGGTTTAGGGTTTGGGGCTGAGGTTTTAGTTGAAGGAAGCAGCTAGGAGGGTTTTGGGGGGTAAGCGGATTGAGGAGTGGAGGGATTAGAGTTTTGAAGTCTAGGGTGGACATTGCACGGTGCAAGGCTCAGGATTTATGAGTCTGGCTGTAGTCTAGTAGTCTTAGGAGTGAGGGTTTAGGATTCGGGGTTTAAGCCGTGCGAAAAGGAAGTGTTGTGCACCTCGGTGACGCCAAAGTAGAGCTCGTTCTCCTTGCGGTTTGGGGGTTTGGGGGTTGTTTTGGCTTTCAAGCTCTGGTATTTTAGGTTCTAGGTCGGAAGAAGGACTTTGTGACGGTTTAGGGTTTAGGGTTTAGGGTTTAGGGTGTCTGGGCTTACAGCTGAGGAATCAGAGCCGAAAGGCTGAAAGTCCCGACTGTTCGGGGCTGGAAGTTTACGGTCCGAGGTGTACAAACCTTCGGGCGCAAGCGCTTTAGGGTTTAGGGTTTAGGGGTTTAGGGGTTTAGGGTTTAGGGTTTAGGGTTTAGCGCTTAAGCTTTTTGTAAGGTTGAGAGGTTGGCGTAAGGCCGTGGGGTTGAGGGTTTGGTTTTCTTTCGGGGTGTTTGGGCCGGAGTGAACTGGGAAGTGTAGGAATTTGGCTTGAGGGCTCAAGGGGTTTGAGAGTTAGGCTTTTTAGGGCCGGCGTCCGGTCATGGGCGGCGACAATCCACTTTCACTGGCTTCTGGCAGAAAAATTCTATGAAACATTCAATACAGTCCAATTGCAACCCAACCAAAAATACTTGCCATGACTGGTAGTGCATGTAAGATGGAAACCCACGATGGACAAAGACTTGTGACGAGTACTGAGCTCCCTAGACTCTCCAACCCTAAAGCCCTAAACCTGAGTTGAACCCTAAATCCCAAGTACAAAACCCAGGCTCTGAACCCAAATTTCTGATTCTGAGTCCTCATCATGAGGACCCCGAAGCTCTAGACCTGCATTGAACCTCGAACCCTCTGAGAAAGTTGGAGAAGTCCTCATCGATACGCCTGCGGCGGCCGTGCACCTTTGCTTCTAGAGCGTCGATTCGCTCCATTCCTGTGGCAGCGCTTCAGGCTGGGGCAGGGCAGAGGGCAGAGGGCACAGGGCACGGACAAAAGGGGAGAGGGCACAGGGCAGAGGGCAGGGCAGGCGCGTTTTATGGCAGACCCACAAAAATGGGCGGCATAAGCCTTGAGTTTAGGGGTTCGGATCTAGGGTTTGGAGTTTAAGGTTTAGGGTATCGCAGCTCCGGATCGAGAGTATTTTAGGAAAGTTGTAAATACGGTCTTGATTTAACACCCACCCACTCAAGGCATCCCAGAACATTAAGAAACTACTCATTCAGCCATATAGATCTGCTCGAAAGTTTCTATTCAATAGTGACCTTTCTATTTCCTTCGGATTACTACGGTTGATGGACAAAATCCTGCATGACCCTAAGGACCCTAAACTATGGGAATTATGGTATATTCCTTATTATGGGTCATGCAGGATTTTGTCCATCAACCGTATCGTAGGGTTTCGGACTACTAGGGTCGGACTATCTGAAGGCGGAGACCCTAAGCGGAACCCTAAACGGAAACCTTAGCGGAATCCTAAACGGAACCCTAACCGGAATTTTAATAAACGGAACCCTAAATGAACCCTAAACCTACACGGAGCCCTAAACGGAACCCTCAACGAAACAAGTTATGGGTATGGCCGACGAATTTGTAGCCTTGGCCGACAATTTTTTGGCTTTGGCAGGGTGGTAACCCTAAACCCCAAAACTGGTGGCTTAGAGGACCTTGAGGGTGTTGAGGTTGGTTCGGGTGCGGTGCACTCGTCTCCTGCAGGTGCACATTCACTGCTGGATGCCGGAGTGGCGGCAGGGTTTAGGGCTTGGTTGGGGTTCAGGGTTATAGGGTTCAGGGTTTAGGGCTTAGTGTTGGGGCTTTTGGGGCTTAGAGCTTGGGGTTTCGGGTTTAGAGAGGTCAGGAGTTTCGGGCTTTAGGGTCGGCCTGCGGCCCCAAACCGTAAAGCCCGAAACCCTCATGCCCAGGCCCAATTACCCAATGCTCCTGGGATCCAGACCCCGAATACCGAATCCACGATCTTATCATGATCCCTAATATGGAATTTATAGGGGCCCCACAAAAGACTAAGTTCTGGTAGCTCAAAATACTGAATAGACCCCAAACCCTAATTAAACCCTAAACCCTAAACCCTACAAGCCCTAAACCCTAAATCGTAAGCCCTCAACCCTGAACCCTACAAGCCCTAAGCCCTAAACTTTAAAGACCCAAGGATGCCTTCGCCTAAGAAGGCACAGGCATCCTGGACGCGACCGACCAGGGAAGTGTTGCAGAAACCACAGCGGCTGCAGAGCTCCTAGTGGCAGAGGGCCCCCTTCAGAGCTCTTCTAAGGGATCCTTTACGGGATCTCCCTTAAGGGCACTTATAAGGGATCCTTTAAGGGGTCCTTTAGTCGCTCCTTTAAAGGATCCTTTAAGGGATCCTTTAAGGGGTCCTTTAGTCGCTCCTTTAAGGGTTCCTTTAAGGGATCCTTTAAGGGTTCCTTTAAGGGATCCTTGAAAGGCTCCTTTAAAGGAAGTGTAAGGCCACCCTTAACAGGTCGGCTCCCCCAAGAGGGAAGCTTTAAAGGAACCATAGCCCTCCCCTAGAAAGGGAACCCAGAAACCCGAAGATCCCAATACCCCTGAATTAAGGAACATACCTTAAATTTTAATGGGATCCCTAATATGGGTGGTTGTCAAAATTATGGTCCCTTTTTGGGTACCCTTAATTTCAGGTGCCGTATTATAATAAGGACCCAAAAAGGGACCCTAATATTGACAACCACCCATATGATTTAAGGTATACTCCTTAATTAAGGGATATTGGGTTCTCTGGGAAAAGCGTTGGGGTAACAGAAGGGGTTCAGCGTTCAGGGTTCAGGGTGTAGGGTTTAGGGAGTTTAGGGTTTAAGAAGGTTGAGGTAACAGAAGGATTTAGGCTTCAAGAGCTGGGCAACATGAGGATTCAGGGTTCGGCGGCGCGTAGGGTTTGGAGTTCAGGGTTTCGGGTTTAGGGGTTCCCGTTTAGGGGCTTGGGTGCAGTTCTTAAGATTCAGGGGGCAGGGTTCCGGGTTCAGAGTTCAGAATATGGGGGTTAAGGCTCCAGATCATCTTCTGGCACACCTTTCAGGGCTCTTGGAGGGTTCTGTAAGGGCTCTCTTCGTGGCTTAGAGGTTAAGGGCCAAGGCTTAAGGAGAGAGCACAATACCCAACGAAGGAATCTGTTTTGAATAGCAAGAAAGACTCAACTACCATCATCTTAGGAACACTCCTGAACAACTAGTCCAGACATTGGGTCTTGGAAGTTGGGTCTTTTGCACTTGAGTGGACTTGTGTTACGGACTTCGTCCTTGAAGTTTAGGGTTCAGGGTTCAGGGTCCCTAAACTCTGAACCCTAAACCCTGAACCCTAAACCCTAAACCCGTAAACCCGTAAACCCCTAAACCCTAAACCACTAAACCCCTAAACCCCTAAACCCTAAACCCCCAAACTCTGAAGCCTAAACCCTGAACCCGTTTGCGATCCTCACGGTGGCTCCTTCGCGGCTCAGACTGGCGGCTCCAAATCTTGAACCCTACACCTTAACCTACCAAACCCTACTTTTTTGCAGTTTGTTATTTTTATATACCTGAATATGGAGTTTATAGGGACCCTACAATTAAAGTAGGTTTTGGTAGGTTAAGGTATACACCTTAACCTACCCAAACCTAACTTCTTGTATGTTCTTATTATAAGCCCGAAGCATACACGTAAATCTAGGTTTTTGTAGGTTCTTATCAGAAACCCCAATATGGAATTTAAAGGGACCCTACAAAAAGCAGGTTCTCTGGTAGGTTAAAGTTAAACTCCAAAGCAGAGAGAAAGCATCGAACAAGCAGGAAGATGGTTCCGGGCCCGAATCAAGACTCGCCGCGAAGCTAAACCTGCCACAGTTCCAAAAGGTAAGGGTTCTTTACGGGATAGTTAGTTCTCTAAACTTGGGTCCCTTTCCGGGTACTGTTTCTAAGGGTGCTGTACTATTTCGGTGACCTAAAAGTGCAAACGGAATCTGGAAGGCTAAACCGTAAGCCCCAAAAGCCGTGCCCAAAATCCCGGGGTCTATGGTTTAGGATTTCGGGTCCCAGCAACTCAAACCGCCTGGGAATCCGCCGCTTGGCCCGAAGGCCTACGTTTTTAGACCCAGATCCCTACGCTGAATACCCAGCCCTATACCCTTAACACCCAAACACGAAACCTACAGCCCTATTGAGCTTTTCGCGAACCTCATGACAGAACCATTAAAGGAAACCAGTATCAAAGCCATGGGACCTTCTTTCTCAGCACCCTACACCCTAAAGTAGGAGCCGCAATAATTACAATAGGGTCTGGGGGTATATTATGTTGTAATTATAACAAAGAGCCCTCAAAGCCCTGTTCTAATTATTAAGGCTCCTACATTACCCTAAGCCGCGGCTCCTTCGCTGGATACACCTTCTGTTCTGGTGGCATTGGCTTGCTGCGAGGCTTTTGCCGCACGGCCAAACGGGCCGTCCGGTGCAGCTGCCGTCGCCAGGATCGCTTCCTCAGCTGTTTTGGGGGCATTAATGTAGGAACCTGATTAAGAAACCTTGGGCCTTTATCAGGGTTCCTTTTATGAATCCTACTATTTTGGGGTTATGGGCCCAGGGTTTCTTAATCAGGTTCCTACACTAGGGCTCTTACGGCCAGGGGACTTTAGGGTTTTAGAGCTTAGATTTTGGTTAACTCTGCTCATCCCTGAAACCCCCAGAACTCCGGAATCATGAAACACCCAGCTCCCGAGCGCTGCGCAGCTCCCCATCCTAAAACCCTCCCTGCCCGCCAAGTTAATAATCCTAAATACACCTGAACCTACCAAAGCCGATTTTTTTGTAGCCTATAAATTCCATATAAAGGTTGATAGTAAGAGCCTAAGAAAAGTAGGTTTTGGTGGGTTAAGACAACCGTTAAACTTGAAACCCTGCTCCTACTTCTTCTTCAGTAGGTGCAAAGGACATTGTGGAAGATCATCGATGTCTGGACGGAGAGTGAGCCTGGGTTGAGCCTAAAAACCGGGAATACTATTTTGGGGGTTCCTTAATACAGTCATAGTTTAATACACCCCGAAACCCCAGTCTAAGTATTAAGGTCCCTGTAGTAGGCTGCTCCTACTAGTTACTAGCCAGTTTTAAGAAGGAGACTTCAAAGCGAAAAAGAGACTTTGGGGCCGAAGCCTTCTTGGAGGCTAAACCCTAATTCCCCGAAACTCCCTAAACAGGGTTTAGGGTTTAGGGGCCCTGAACCCCCTCAACCGTCAGGGTTTAGGGTTTAGAGTTAAATCCTAAACCCTGAACTTCTCAAACCCTAAACCCTCTTGAAAGTCATGGTTCGCAAGAAGGATGCCGCCCGCTAGCAGTCGGCTGGCAGTGACCGGCCCGCCTGCGTCGCGGGAAGCGGCTCCTGTCTGTGCCTGCAAAAGCTGCTTGGGATTTAGGGCTTCGGGTGCAGGGTTTAATTAGGGTTGAGGGTTTTAGGGTTTAGGGTTTAGGGTGCAGGGTTGAATTAGGGTTGAGGGTTTTAGGGTTTAGGGTTTAGGCGGCCCCTTTATGAAGCAAGCTACCTTTAACTGCGGAGGCGTCCGCGCTCAGAATTTGAGGTAACATCCCGTACCCCAGAGGGTTTCAGCAGCTCTCGATATTTAGGGTAGCCTCCGAGAGACTTTAGAGGCTGAGGGGTTGAGGGGGCTCGTGTTCGAAAGTGTATAAGGATCAGCCGGTTCAGCTATTGGGACTCAAAAGCATAACTATAATGAACATACGGAACGCTAACAGAACATCATTGGTATTTATTTAGGCTTCTGCATTACCTGACAGCCAGGGTTCGGGCGTCCAGGCTTTGTAGCGGTGGGGTTCAGGGGTTGGGGTTTGGGGGTTTAGGGGTTTTAAGTTTACCGTAGCCTTTCAAACGAAGCCACTATCAGAAGCATGGCCTTTGGGGACACCCACAAGCCTCAACTCCTAGCCTTATAAATCCTCTCGCAGATGTTACCCCAAACCATGAACCATGATCCGAAGAGTACGGTGCCGAGGACGTGGAAGGCTACAGTACTCGGGAATGTTAAAGTTTCGGAAAACTAGTTTTAAGAGTTCATGGGGCTTAGGGTTTAGGATTTAGTGTAGGGTTGAGGGTTTAGGGTGCCAGGATGTGCGACAACAAGAAGCCCACCTGTGGCACCACACCCGGCGGGGCAAGCGCAGTCAACGTAGGTGGTGGGGCCAGCATCATGGCATCCTCAAACCTCTAACCCTAACACAACAAAAACACACTAAAACCCTAGACCCAAAAACCCAGAGTTCACCCTGAGCCCTTCAAATTAAACCCGTGGCGCTTCTTTTTTCCATCGGTTCCCTCCACCAGGGTTCTAGAGTGGTTCTGAAGGGTTGCGGTTCTGATGGTTCGGAGTTGGGCAATTAGGGGTTGATGCCTTGTTGGGCGTGCTAGAGTGCCAATATGGCATGTGTAGCTTGGAGTTTAGGGGTTTTGGGCTTAAGGGGACTACTCTTATTCAGGATTTGTTGTATCGCAAATTTTGTTCTTGCCGCCGCTAGCCCTAAACCCTAAACCGTTATCACGTACTCTACAGGCGGGGTTGCATGTCCACTGCTGATGGGCCACAATGCCCTTGCAAAGCAACAGAAGTCCCACGCCGCGGGGGTAAAGGCTTCGGGGTTTGGGTTTAGGGGTTTAGGGTTTAGGGTTTAGGTTTAGGGTTGGGTCTTGCGACCCCAAACAGAAGTCTAACAAACCCGAAACCCTCCACGAACCTTTGTAGAGCCGCTGAAGGAGCAGAAACCCCACTTTGACCATCAAGAAGCCCGAACCAACTAGCTAGGAATACCAGACAGGCTGTAAGAGCTGACTGCTTTATCAGGCAAGATAGGGGAACAGCACTTGGGCGGGGAACTCCCCTCCCGACCGTCATGGAAAACAAATTGAAATCGACGTGGATTAGGATTAGGCTACCGCACCCCCCGAAGTTCTGTTTAAGGCCCCCCCCCCCACAGAACCCCACAAGAAAAACATCGGGGCCCCATTAACAACAAGCCGGCTCCTGCAATGGTTCTAGAAGGCTTGTAGCAACAATTGGTGTAAAGAGGTTTGCGGTTCTATAGACAATTAGAAAAGGTTTGGGAGAATAGAATAGCAAAAAACTATACGGACGATAAGAGGGTTCCACTTCTTTTGCAGAGTTAGGATCCATGCTATGGTCTTGCACTTCACCAGGCATTCATTGATCTGAGCTCATGCAGCTTCGTTCGGGGTTTCAGAGTTGGTGGTTTAGGGTTTAGGGTTTACGGCTTAATCAAAAGATCCTAACTGTTCAAGCTGGCTATGACCAAATTCTCTAAACTCCATTTAGAGTAGGTCTGTCGGGGTTACAGGTACGGCCTAGATGTGGGAGTTTCCGAAATTTTGGGGTACCTTATTTTGGGGTCCTTATAATAATGATCCTACTATTTAGGGTACTATATTAGGGTTCCCTATTTTCGGAAACTCCCATGTATAAACAGGGCTTGGAGATACGGCCGGACTGCTTCATGTGTTACGAAAAGTGATCCAAAAGGATACATGTCCACTGAACCTTACTTCCAGCCCGCAACCCTACATCGTGGCATTACGAATCCCCGGCCATCCACAGCAAAGAACTCTAGCCGACCCGAACCCATAACTTCAAGCCCAAACACATGACTGAATGTAGCTTTAGGGTTTAGTGTCGAGTCTTGGGCTTGGAAAACCTTTAGAACTTAGATCCAGTACCATCACTGGGGCTGCGGCGAAGATGAACTTCAGTTAGGCGGTGTAGCGAGAGGCATCAAAGGGTCCACGATGCGTCGAGAGAGCACTAGAAACTGTCAAGGTACTTCTGTCGCTCTTGGGACTTTTAAGACCATCCCAGATCTCGTCTGACCTCAACTAGTCCCTCTTCTCTTGTCAGCACCATGCTTGCTATGTTGACCATGAGGTTTGGGATGTATGAACAACCCTTCAATGATATGCCTACTACGCCAGATCTTCGGGTGATCTCCATTCCAACGAAATCTGATGTTTAAACCCACCATGTGCTCCCCGAACAAACCCTGAGCCGTGGCAAGGCAACCAGGCGAAAGGGTTTAGAGGTTTGGGGTTTAGGCTGTAGAGTTTCGGGTCGGAGTGGTTTATTTTCGGGCTTTGGATAACTCCAGGGGGTAGAACGTGTTACGGAGGCCTCAACAGTTGGAGCAAGACTAGGCATATGCATATGTACGACTAACGGGGATGATTGCCGTGCTAATTCTTCAAGCTCTGGCACGGATCTTGAACGCCATGATGAGGGTGATTCGATTGATGCCAAAAATTTTGACACAAAGCCAGCCATTAAGTCCTGTCACAGGAAGACACACCCAAACCCTCAGCACCAAACCCGAAACAACAACACACCCTTTACAAATCCAAAACGCTTGCACAATCGTGCAAAACGAAACACAAATCTCCCAGACTTCTGTCGTAAAGCCCTCAAATACTCAAATATCCCTAAACCCTAAGCTCCAAACCTTAAGACTCAAGACAGTCCGCAGATTTCCGAAACCCAAACCCCCAAAGCCACAAAGCCAAAAGCAGTACCGAAATCGGCAGCGCTGGCTATAACAGCTTGAAACACCCGAACCTCTGAACCTCGAAATCGTTTCTACCACAGAATATATGTACACTAAACCCTAAACTAGAACCTAAACCCTAAACCCTAAGCCTACACCCCAAACCCTCAACCCCAAACCCGAAACCCGAAACGAAAACTCGTTGCACCCCTCCTGCTGCTTGCATCCACCAACCGACAGCTATGGCCTCGCTGCCAAGCGGAACACGTAACCCAGAGACCGCAACACTCCAAAAGAGTTTGGGGCTTAAGGGCTCGTGAGGTCAAGGGCTTAGTGCTTCAAGCGTTTAGGTCTAAGCCTCAGCGGGTTAAGGTTTTTTTGCCTTGAGGGCTTTGAGGGTTTAGGGCTTTGGGTTTTGGGGGTTTAGGCTTTGGGGCGTTAAGGCTTCTATAAGGCTCTATGCGGGTTCAACAATGCAAGCTTTGCAATGCTTTAGTATGGGGGCCTTGATATTTAGACTATAGGGCGTGGGAGGTTTACTGTACTGTAGTTTGTTTGAAGCAATCTGAGGAAACAACATTGCTAACTATTCAAGCTTCGAAAGGGCCCCAACGCTAAACCCTAAGCCCGAAAGCGGTTTCGGGCAGGGTCGAGGGTTTGAACATTTAGACTTTGAGAAGCTTCGGCTTCGTCATATCAGTTTCGGGCTTACACGGTTTACGGCTTGGTTTAGGGCTTAGCGCTGTAGGACCACGGCCTCTATCAATTTTAGCACTTCGGGTTTGCCAAGTTCCGGCTTGCACTAGAGTGGAGGTTTGCGCGAATGTTCCGTATGTACCTCATGACCAGGATCCGCGTACAACTTGATGAATAGTCTTGAATGAAACCCTCAACAAACCCTAACCCGAATACCCAAAATTCCGAGCCCCTGATGCAGATAGTCTCGAAAAAAACTCGCAACAACACTAGCAAAACCCCAAACAAGAGTGCAACACCATAAGCAAAAAACCCTAGACGACAATCCAGGCCAGGCTGCAGTGACCTGAATGAAGTCCGGAACCCCCTAGCCTCCCCAACCCAAGAACCCCTAAAACCCAAACCTCCGGTAAACTTCTGAACCGAGTTAATTAACCCTAAACCGAAGAACCCTATATCGAAAAGCGTAGACCGAAGAACCGTAAGACCCTAAACCCAACAACCCTAAACTGCCCTGAATTCCGAACGCAGCACCCAAAGGCAACAACCCTAAACTGCCCTAAACCCTAAACTAAACTGCCCTCAACTACCCTCAACCTTAAACCTTTAAGTCCCCTAAACGCCCCTAAACTACCCTAAACCCTGAACCCTGAACCCTAAAACCCAAACCCTAAACCCTAAACCCTAAAACCCTAAACTGCCCTAAACTACCCTCAACCTTAAACAACTACCCCAAAACCCTAAGCCCTAAACCCTGAGCCGCTCACCAAGGCTACAGCGGCCAGGGCGAGTCCGAGCGGAACGGGCCATTGCCTCCTCCCTGGGCGGAGGGCTCCGGCTACAAACGGGTTTAGGGTTTAAGGAATGTCTAAGGGTTTATAGGGTTTTTGAGGGGTTTATAGGGTTGGGGTTTATAGAGGGTTCAGGGCTTATAGGGGCTAGGGTTTATAGGGTTTAGGGGTTTAGGCTTTAGGATTTAGACAGGGGTTGTAGGGTTTAGGGGCTGATGTAGGGTTCTTAATCATTCCAATAGGGTTTCGGGGGGTATACTATAGCCGGGCGCGGCGTTGCGCGCGGTAGACTTAACCACTTAAAACGCCGCGCCGCTCCAGATGCCACGCCCCCTTCTTCGTTGGCGGGCGCACCCAAAGCCGTGCAGCCGGCCCCATTGGCGCACCTTTCTAAAGGCGTGGCGCCTGNACTTAACCACTTAAAACGCCGCGCCGCTCCAGATGCCACGCCCCCTTCTTCGTTGGCGGGCGCACCCAAAGCCGTGCAGCCGGCCCCATTGGCGCACCTTTCTAAAGGCGTGGCGCCTGGAGCGGCGCACACGACACCAAACCCTTGGCCACGGACCCAAAAACATGGCTGCTGCTTTGCTTGGTTGCCGGGCCTCCTAGCGCGCCGTTGTGAGGGTGTGGCGCCTGGAGCGGCGCACTTTGACTTGGAAGCCGCTGTGGGCCAGACTGTCTTTGGCTTCAACTGCCAAGCCATACAATCCTGGGCCTAAACCCCAAT